>CM060947.1:155811978-155826978 GCA_030765055.1 Mantis religiosa
AGTTTCTGTTAAAGAAAATGGTAAGAGAATCCATAAACAGAAAAGACTGATGCTTTGCGATCTTAAGGAAACTTACCAAAGCTTTAAAGATATGCTTCCAGATGTCAGAATACGGTTTTCAAAATTTGCGGAATTAAGGCCTAAGGAATGTGTACTTCTTGGAACTGGTGGAACCCATTCAGTTTGTGTTTGTGCTCATCACGAAAATGTCAAATTAATGCCTGATGGTATCAGTATTTATCGTCTCACTGCAAATTCAAATACCATTTTAACCAATTATAAGGACTGCTTGATAGACATCGTCTGCAACCCTCCATCATCTGTTTCTTAAAGACATGTAAAGCTTGTCCAGGAACTGAAAATATAACAGATCATTTACAACTGCTTGATGAACACGATACTCATGAGATTACCTACAGACAATGGGTGACTGTGGATCGCACAAATTTAGAAACCTTGATATCGTCCGTAGAGGATTTTCTAGACAAATTAACAACAAAACTCAGCAATTTACTTCCACATACATTCATAGCTCAGCAGCAGAATGTTTTTTTTTTTTTTTTTTTTTTTTTTTTTTTTGCGGGAGTGTAAAGAAAATCGGGCATTAGGCGAATGCATAGTGATATCCGATTTCTCGGAATCTTATCCTTTTGTTATTCAGGATTCTGTTCAGGGGGTACACTGGAACAATAGTCAAGCCACAATTCATCTATTTGTGGTCTACTATAAAGACAATAGTGACACAAACATTTTAACTTTGTTGCTATTTCTGAATGCTTAAAACACGACACCAGAGCTGTGCACCTTTACCAAACAAAACTGTCACTATCACTGGAAATTAATTGTTCTTTCACACTAGCCATGTGTAGGGTGCACTATGAAAAGGTAGAGCTAGACTGAAAAATTCAATGCCGTAGCCATGATTTGTACCAGGGATCTTCTGGTCTCCGTCCAGCCGCTCTAACCATTGAGCTACTATGGCCAACGTGCCGATATGACATTAAATTCTCTCCAACTGACTCGTGTTTTTCCCAGTAAATCAATAGGTGTTCTCATAAACACATGAGAGCTAACTTTAAAGAGAGTCGATTAAAGACACTAGACAACACTTACTTTTAAATTTTTTCCGGAACATGTTTCTGAGGCTTTGCCTCTATCATCGGCCGGCTCTCGACTGGTTTTCGTTGGTGTAGCTGACGATATTTTGTCACAGGTCTCCTCTGGTGGTGGTTCAAGGAACTTGCTGAACAAATCTTTCTGGGGGATGTCGAAATTGAATACTTTGTTCCTATTTTTTGAAATGAAGATTTGTTCCCATGTGGATAGTTCTTGTTTTCCTGATGTATGTTTTAGTAGTTTTGGTTCTGGATTTATGTTGTGGTTTTTTTCTCAAAAATGTGTGGCAACTGCTGATTTTTCTAATTGTTTATATTTTATGTTTCTAAAGTGTTCCTTTGCTCTTGTTTCTAAATTTCTTTTGGTTTTTCCAATATAAATTTGACTACAGTCATTGCATTCAATTTGATATATACCAGATTTTTTGTTAGATGGAATGGCATCTTTGATGTTTGAGCAAATTAGGTTTTTTAAGGAGAAATGGTTGACTGGTGCTAGTTGAATGTTTTGTTTTTTGAAGACTTTTTTGAATTTATCATAGGCCCATGGATGGTAAGTGAATTTTTTGAAAATCATATTAGTTTCTGTAGCTGAGAGGATTGTGGTTTCCTTTAGTAGCTTCTTCTTTTTTGCTAAGTTCACTTTTTTGTCCACTAATGATTTGGGAAAGTTATTTTTTTGTGCTATTTCAATTATTTTGTTGTATTCTGTTTTGTATTCTTCTGCTGTGAGAGGGATGTTTACCAGTCTGTGTGCTAAACTATTGAAGATTGCCTGTTTGTGGGATCTTGGGTTGTAGCCATTAGCTTTTATGTAGTTGTCTGTCTGTGTTGGTTTTCTGAAAATGCCAAAGTTTAGTCTGTTTTTATTCCTCATTATTTTTAGATCCAAAAATGGTAAATGCTCATCTTTCTCTATTTCTACAGTGAATTTGATGCTTTTTTCTTGGATATTTAAAGTTTTAGTGCATCACTGATGTGTTTTTTTGGTACTATTGCAAAGATGTCATCTACATATCTTTGCCAGAGTTTGAACATCCAAGGGAAAGCTTTGTTGATCCTTACTTCTAATGCACTCATGTACAGATTGGCCAGGAAGGGTGATAGGGGGTTGCCCATTGCTAACCCTGAAGTTTGGTGATAATATTTTGTTTGAAACTGGAAGAAATTTTGTACTATGCATAATTTGGTTAGTTCGATGTAGTCTGAAATTTCAGGTGATGCCATTCCAAGTTGTTTGAGCCATTTTTCTATCAACGGTGGGAGTTGATTAACTGGTATGCTGGGAAACAGTGATTTAACATCAAACGAGACTAGTGTGTCCTCTTCTTTCAGTTCAATATCCTTAATGTGTTCTATAAGTTCATAGGTGTTTTTGATGCTTAGGCTGTCGAATTTTGGAAATGAGTTGAATTTGTTTGTTAACCACTTTGCAAGTTTGTATGTTGGTGAATTTATACTGCTAACTATAGGTCTCATTGTTATGGATGGTTTGTGTATTTTGGGTAAGCCATAAAGTCTAGGTAAGGTTGGGTTATCCGGTTTAACTGCATATTTGTTTGGTATTATGCTTGATTTTGCTATTGTTTTTTCAAATGACTGTATGCAATTTTTTAGAGGATTTTTGTTCATGATTTCATATTCATTGTCAGTTAGCATTTTTTCCATTTTTTCAATATAATCTGATTTTTCCATTATGACAATCTTGTTGCCTTTGTCTGCCTTTGTGTAAATAACGTTTTTCTGTTTCAAAGAATGGATAGTATTATGTTTTCTCTTCTGAAAGGATCTGTTCTCTATTTCCTCCAAAATATTTTCACAATGGCTTTTTACTGAATTTTGTATGGATACTGGTAGAATTTGTGTCAAAATGTTGATATCTGCAATGTAGTCTTCAATTTTGTTTGAGAAACTGACGCATGTTTTTAATCCATTATTTAAAAGATCCAATTCTTTTTTGGAGAAATTTTGTTTAGATAGGTTTACTACGTTTTCAAAGATTTGCGTGCTCGATTTTTCGTTTACGCAACTTATTTCACTATTGAATTTAGCGTGTGTGACGTATGTCGATCAGCAATCGTCACACACGCTAAATTCAATAGTGAAATAAGTTGCGTAAACGAAAAATTGAGCACGCAAATCTTTGAAAACGTAGTAAACCTATCTAAACAAAATTTCTCCAAAAAAGAATTGGATCTTTTAAATAATGGATTAAAAACATGCGTCAGTTTCTCAAACAAAATTGAAGACTACATTGCAGATATCAACATTTTGACACAAATTCTACCAGTATCCATACAAAATTCAGTAAAAAGCCATTGTGAAAATATTTTGGAGGAAATAGAGAACAGATCCTTTCAGAAGAGAAAACATAATACTATCCATTCTTTGAAACAGAAAAACGTTATTTACACAAAGGCAGACAAAGGCAACAAGATTGTCATAATGGAAAAATCAGATTATATTGAAAAAATGGAAAATATGCTAACTGACAATGAATATGAAATCATGAACAAAAATCCTCTAAAAAATTGCATACAGTCATTTGAAAAAACAATAGCAAAATCAAGCATAATACCAAACAAATATGCAGTTAAACCGGATAACCCAACCTTACCTAGACTTTATGGCTTACCCAAAATACACAAACCATCCATAACAATGAGACCTATAGTTAGCAGTATAAATTCACCAACATACAAACTTGCAAAGTGGTTAACAAACAAATTCAACTCATTTCCAAAATTCGACAGCCTAAGCATCAAAAACACCTATGAACTTATAGAACACATTAAGGATATTGAACTGAAAGAAGAGGACACACTAGTCTCGTTTGATGTTAAATCACTGTTTCCCAGCATACCAGTTAATCAACTCCCACCGTTGATAGAAAAATGGCTCAAACAACTTGGAATGGCATCACCTGAAATTTCAGACTACATCGAACTAACCAAATTATGCATAGTACAAAATTTCTTCCAGTTTCAAACAAAATATTATCACCAAACTTCAGGGTTAGCAATGGGCAACCCCCTATCACCCTTCCTGGCCGATCTGTACATGAGTACATTAGAAGTAAGGATCAACAAAGCTTTCCCTTGGATGTTCAAACTCTGGCAAAGATATGTAGATGACATCTTTGCAGTAGTACCAAAAAAACACATCAGTGATGCACTAAAACTTTTAAATATCCAAGAAAAAAGCATCAAATTCACTGTAGAAATAGAGAAAGATGAGCATTTACCATTTTTGGATCTAAAAATAATGAGGAATAAAAACAGACTAAACTTTGGCATTTACAGAAAACCAACACAGACAGACAACTACATAAAAGCTAATGGCTACAACCCAAGATCCCACAAACAGGCAATCTTCAATAGTTTAGCACACAGACTGGTAAACATCCCTCTCACAGCAGAAGAATACAAAACAGAATACAACAAAATAATTGAAATCGCACAAAAAAAGAACTTTCCCAAATCATTAGTGGACAAAAAAGTGAACTTAGCAAAAAAGAAGAAGCTACTAAAGGAAACCACAACCCTCTCAGCTACAGAAACTAATATGATTTTCAAAAAATTCACTTACCATCCATGGGCCTATGATAAATTCAAAAAAGTCTTCAAAAAACAAAACATTCAACTAGCACCAGTCAACCATTTCTCCTTAAAAAACCTAATTTGCTCAAACATCAAAGATGCCATTTCATCTAACAAAAAATATGGTATATATCAAATTGAATGCAATGGCTGTAGTCAAATTTATATTGGAAAAACCAAAAGAAATTTAGAAACAAGAGCAAAGGAACACTTTAGAAACATAAAATATAAACAATTAGAAAAATCAGCAGTTGCCACACATTTTTGGGAAAAAAACCACAACATAAATCCAGAACCAAAACTACAAAACATACATCAGGAAAACAAGAACTATCCACATGGGAACAAATCTTCATTTCAAAAAATAGGAACAAAGTATTCAATTTCGACATCCCCCAGAAAGATTTGTTCAGCAAGTTCCTTGAACCGCCACCAGAGGAGACCTGTGACAATATATCGTCAGCTACACCAACGAAAACCAGTCGAGAGCCGGCCGATGATAGAGGCAAAGCCTCAGAAACATGTTCCGGAAAAATTTAAAAGTAAGTGTTGTCTAGTTCTTTAATCGCCTCTCTTTAAAGTTAATTTATCATAACAACACTGTTTTCAACACTTCCAAGAAAGGAATTGCACATGAGAGCTACCTTAATGGCGACTTACTATTCTGTAAGTACTTTAACTTAGTAAAGTAAGTAAACTATGGCATTGAATTTTTCAGTCTGGCTCTACCCTTTCAAAACTGTTACTGTTTCTGAAACAGCAACTGAGAGTACTGCACAAAGTAATATATTTTTCAGATGGGTCAAGTGCTCAGTATAAAATAAAACAAATTTTTCATACATCTATTTACACGAAAATAACTTTCAGATTCAAGCAGAGTGGCACTTTTTTGCCACATCTCACAGAAAAGGACCTTGTAATGGCATCATTGGTACTGTTAAAAGACTTGCAATGAAAGCTAGCCTTTAGCCTGGAATAGACCCTATCACAACTCCAAGAAAACTGTTCACCTGGGCTGAGAAGAACATTTCCAATGTAGTTTTCAACTTTTTCTCCGATAGTCAATATAAGGAGCATAATAATGTATTTCAATCAAGATACCAACAAGCAAAAGTGGTGCAAAGCACTTAACAATTGCATTCTTTTGTGCCAATATCTGTATCTCAGGCAGTAATAAAAAACTATTCATTGCAAAGAGAAGGCAGAGTGGTGTATATTAAAACTCCTTAACCGATTTATGATTAATTTTAAATCATTGCAACAAAATATGTGGTGACTGCAAGAAAAAATTTGTAACAAAAATTTCAAACTACGGAATGTCATGTGATGAATGTGATCAGATATAACTATTAATAGTATCATCACCGAGCTTCTGGAAACAGAAGTTGATGGCGGCAGTGCAACGCAAGATACTCGGTCAGCTGGCACATGGTGCGTTTGTGTCTTGACATTGTCAGCAGCGCTGCACGACTAAGCTACTTTATTTTTCTCTTATTATTTGGAATCACAATCTGAATTTTTTCCTGAGGTTATAATGACATCATAGGTTAGTTTTAAATTTTTTCGGAATTTTTTTAGTAAAATGCTAGCATTGATAATGATATTTGTAATCTTAATGACTTTGTGAAAATATAAATATTACACGAAATATTTTTGTTTAATATGTAAATGAAGTATGCATTTCAATTTAGTAAATGACCAAAAACTATATTTTTATGCCAAAAATAACCAGACATATTCACAATGTAGAACAATGCGCGCAAAATACCCAAATGTTTAATGCTTTTTATTGGCCAAAATAACTAAACCAGGGACTAACAAAAAAATACGTGTATCATTTGTCCCCTCATAGAACATATAAACTCAATATCAATGAAATCGAAGACATGAAGGTCAATTTTTCCCGAAATTTGTATGATTTGACATGGAATGACTCGTTTCATCAATGTAATTTACATAAATAAAATGTGATACTGGATTACCATATCTAGAAACTGGTTTTATCTTTCTTTTAGACCTTTCTTCTATTACAAGTTCGCCCCTATTGTTACTTCAATTATCATCATTAAGGTCTTTCACATCATTATTAGAACTAGGTTCATTTGCATCTTCAGAATCTTCATCAGTATCGGTTCCTAATATTTCATCTTTTATATTAGTAACTATTTTACTGTCTATATTCCTATCCTTTTCATTATCAAGTTTTTATAAGCAAATTAACTGAGTATTTTCTTCGACTACCTGAAAATGTCTAGCATTAATTATTCTAGTATTTATTAAAACTCTATAACCATTTTCCTTATAACCTACTAACACACCTAACTGGCTTTATAATCTTATTTACTCTTTCTCAAAACTTCTGGAATCCTGACATAAACTCTACTTCCATAAATCTTTAAATGTTTCACATTTGGTTTAATAGCAAAAAATATTTCATAAGGAGTGTTATTCTCTACTGCATTAGCAATGGTTCGATTTTTTAAATAAGCTGCCGTTTTCATAACTTCAGGCCAATACCTTCTGTGAATTTTAGCTTCTCTCATTATGTTACATCTTTCCGCTACTCCATTTAATTCATGAATGTAGGGTGGACATGGTAATAATTGTATTATCTTTTGTATAATAAAATTATAAATACCTCCATTTAAATATTCTTTGCCATTATCACACTGTATCTTCTTTACTCTATTATTAAACTTATTTTCTACTAAATTAACAAACTCTATAAAACAATTTGCAGTTCCTGATTTGCTCTTAATACAAAAAATTCTTGCACATTTAGTACAGTCATCGATAAATGTAAAAAAATATTTTTCTCCACCGTAACAGTTGTGCTACGTGGACCACTTAAATCAGTATTGTGACTTTGTGGGTTCGTGAAATAATAAAACAAGGTTACGAAACACAAAAACTACACTTTATTCTCCTCGAAATACACTGTTCAACATTACGGAATTGCTAGAACCTCAAACTGTTTATTTTTTTTCCAACTCTACATTCAACTGTCTGTCGCTACCGGTAACGATTGGTTCCAAAGTTTTCCGAATCTCCACCGGCTTCGGCTTCGCGAGTCTACCGCCAGGGCAACACTGCTCCCTCCTCAAGGCTGGTCGTCCCGAACAGCGCCTTCGTAGCGGGCCAGGCGATCCAGGTGTACCACCAACATCTTTCCTCGGGACACCTTCTGGATGCGGTAGACCACGTCGTTAATCCTCTTCACAACACGGTACGGTCCTTGCCATGACTGCTGAAGCTTCGGGCAGCGTCCCTTGGTCCGGGTCGGGCGGTACAACCAGACCAGGTCACCTTGCTGGAGCCCTTGGCTGTTGGCATGCCTGTCATACCTCGTCTTCATGCGGTCGCTCGCCTTCTGGATGTTCTGGCGAGCCATCTCGTGCCTGCCGTGGAGGTGGTCCACCAGGTTCTCCACATCCCTCAAGAGTGGCCCCAAGTCTGCGTCCGCCAGCTGCTCCCTCCCCAGGCCTGCGCTATCCCAGCCATCCGCAGGCACTGCCGTGACTACTCGAACTGCTGCGGCATGCTCCTTCCCCTCCACTCTTGTGCATTGGCCGCACTCTTCTCGACAGGGTCTTCGGGACATAGCGCCCGCGTTACCGTGACTCTTCCCTCTGCGATGTTCCGAGGTGAAGTCGTACTCCTGCTGCCTCTGGACCCAACGTGCTGTCTGGCCTTCCGGTCGCGCCGTCACCATCACCTCGCTCCTCGCGGGAACAACCACGTCTTCGTTCAAGATGACCCTACCGATTCCAAGGCGCTGTTTAGTTTGACGGAGTATAACCTCTTCTCCGTTGAGCCGTAGGACCTTCCTACCGACGTCGACCGTCGCCTCGTGGCTCCTGAGGGCATCCAGTCCCAGAATCACCTCCTCAGCCACCTTCGCGACGAACACCCACAGACGCACGGCACTCCGTCCCAAGGTCAGCTCCAGCAGGGCCTCCTCCACAGGCATGGTGTCGCCCGATGCCGTCACAAGCTCGTATGGTCGGCTCGGCTTCCTCGTCGGCAAACCCTTCGCCACGTCAGGTCTGATGATGGTCACGGCCGCCCCGGTGTCCACCAGCACGCGACACGGCTTTCCTCTTACCCAGCCGTCCACGATGAGGTTGTCATCCATCCGCCGGCTGACGGCGCGGATTGTCACTCGAGGGGATGGTAATGGCGCCGACGTGCCCCTCTCCACGACGGCCCTTACTCGTTCTTCCCGCTGCCCTTCCTGGTGTGGGCAGTCTCTCTGCAGGTGTCCGGGCTGTCTACACCCCCAACACAGGCCACTAAGTGTTCGCCGGCGTCTCTCGGCTGGTCTTCTGTCTCCAGCGTAGCGCACACTCCTCGTTCTCGACGACGGGATAGCTGTTACCTTGGCCGCCTCCATCCTTAATGCCGCTGTCAGCGCCTCGTGGATGGTTTTATAATCGCCGAGCATTAGGCGCTGACGAATCTCCGTGTCCCGTACCCCGTCGACAAATTTGTAGGCGGCTTCCCGGGATACGAACTCCAGTGGCAGGTCAACCAAGGCCTTGCTAGCTAGCTGCTCAATCGCTATGGCTAACTCCTGCAGCGTCTCCCCCGGCTGCTGTGACCTTGCCTTTAGTTGGCTGCGGTACGCTGCGGCTAAGCGGTGGTTCCCGAAACGATTCTCCAGGGCCTCCCAGATGTCCTTGGGTGCCGCCGTTGTCTGCACCGCGTTTAGGATTTCCGCGGCCCGTCCCTGGAGGCTGGCTATTAACTGTGTGGCCTCCTCCTCCGGTGACCATCTGTTGTGCTTGGCCACTGTGTCGAACTGGCGGCGGAAGACCTCGAATGTTGACGCGCCGTCATATTTCGGAGGTTTGACGCGCGCCGATGTTGTGTCGCGTCCCGGTGCGTCAGCCTTCAAATCCTTCAGTCTCCTGCCGACGACGTCCTCCACCATGGCGTTCAGGGACTTCACGCTGCTGTCGGCCTTTCCCTCCAGGTTGTTTACGCGGTTCGCGAGGTCTTCGACGTCTTCAACCATGGCGTTCAGGGACTTGGCGTTATTGTCGGCCTTTTCCTCTAGGTCATTGAAGCGGTTCGCCAGGTCCTCGACGCGCTCGTCCACTTGGCCCATCCGCTTGCCCAGCTCCGTCACGTCATCCCTCACGCCGGCCAACTGTTCCTCAAATTTGGCGGCGAGGACCTCGTTCGCCTCCTTCATTTCCGTGGCCAGACTGTCGTTCGCTGCCTTCATTTCTGTGGTCAATTCGGTCTTTATTTCTTTCAACTCTGCGGCCAGGTTATTTGCCGCTTCTGTTTTTGTTGTTAACTCGTTCATCTTCGCGGCCAAGTTGTTATTTGCTGCTTCCGACTTCGCTGTTAATTCGTTCATCTTCTGCAAAAGCATTTCCAATGCCGATTCCATGGCCATAATGTTCGGTGATGTAGTTATCCCGCTTCCTGACACCAGTTGTGACTTTGTGGGTTCGTGAAATAATAAAACGAGGTTACGAAACACAAAAACTACACTTTATTCTCCTCGAAATACACTGCTCAACATTACAGAATTGCTAGAACCTCAAACTGTTTATTTTTTTCCAACTCTACATTCAACTGTCTGTCGCTACCGGTAACGATTGGTTCCGAAGTTTTCCGAATCTCCACCGGCTTCGGCTTCGGCTTCGGCTTCGCGAGTCTACCGCCAGGGCGACAGTATGAATCAATTCTATAATTTGGTAGTCTTAGTTCTGTTATATTCAAAATGTACATTAGTCATTTTACTTTCAATACAATATGAGCATTTCATTTCCGTACTTTCAATCTTATCTGGCAAACCTTACACTAATTTATTATTTATCAACTTATTTAAATTCTATGCCATTTCTCCTTATCAGGTCATTTGACTGTATTCACATACATTTTATTGTTATCGGTATTTGAAACAAAACTTTTTAAACAATACAAATTGTCTATTTTATTAGCAACAGCTACAACTTCTCTTGACCTGTTATAAATTTTTGCATTTTCATTTGTTGCTACTATTCAATGTGATTTATATTGTGACTCTGTGGGTTCACAGAATAAAAGGTCCAAGTTGCAGAAATTCAAAATGCTCTTTATTTCTGTAGAAACACACTTTGGTCAGCCCTTACAGAAGCAGAATTACATAACACACAAATACAATCTGCAAGGTCACTGATCACAAACAAAAAGCTCACTTTCGAAACACAGCTGTACGCACACGGATCCCGATTACCACTCTCCCATTATGACAGTCCACTCAACTAACTGCGGCTTCCTTTTATACGACTATTGATACTTCTAGACATTTCTGGAATGTTCTGTAACAAACAAGAAATCAACAACAGCCAACAGCCAAGGATTCCAGCAAGGTGACCTGCTCTGGTTGTATCGTCCTAACCGGACCAAGTGATGCTGACCGAAACTTCAAAAACCATGGCAAGGACCGTACTGGGTGGTAAAGAGGATTAACGACGTGGTCTACCGCATCCAGAAGGTGCCCCGAAGAAAATTGTTGGTTGTACACCTGGATCGTCTGGCCCAGTACGATGGTGCTGCTTGGAATGACCAGACTTGAGGAGGGGGCAGTGTTGTGAGCCATTATTGCGATAGCGTGGCTGACGTGCACAAAGGGACAGATAGTGCAATGCAGAGATAAAAGGCTTGCCGAAACAGAGAAAGTTAGATGACTGGAATGGTCGTGTTTCGTCTGGTGCCGTCTTGATGGTTAGAGAACATTCTACTAATTTCTGGAACAGTGAATAGATATATAAAAGAAACCTGGCTAGTTTATTGGACAGTCGTAATTGGACTCGATTTGAAGGTGAGGACTGTGATTTGAAAGTGAACTCTTTTGTTTATTTGTGTGTGCAGAAGTGATGAGAGATTGTGTTGGTTTATGTTATGTCAGCTTGCTGCAAAAGGGTGTACAAACAGTGTCTTTCTGCAGAAATAAAGAGCATTTTGAATTTCGCAAAGTTGACTTAATTATACGAACCCACAAAGTGACAATATTTTACAGAAAAAGTCTGATAGCGTAAGTATGAGAATGGTTCCGTAATATGTGTCTGAAAGGCGATCTTTAATTTTATACAGCAGACCATTGTGCCACACTTTATCAAAAGCTTTATCTGTGTCGAGAAATATGCCGAGACAGACTCTTTTTCTTCATAAGTGTCGAGTATTACATTGACTATGCGATGAAGCTGTTGAGTAGTTGAATGTCATCTAAAGCCGATATGTGAAAGGGGGAGCATTTTTCAAGTTGTTTTAATAGCCGAGGCAGCAATAACCATTCAAATATTTTGGAAAACAGAGACAAGAGACTTATTGGCCTGTAGTTCTTTGGAACTTTTCCATTTTCCTGGTTTATGAATTATTATAATTACTACATGCTTCTATTTTGTGTGAAAATAGGTGAGTCAAATAATTGCATTATATATTTGTGTTAGCTGTACAATGGCCTTTTTTTTGGTAAATTCTGTAATAAAGCCTGTACTATTAGATCACATCCTGGAGATTTTCTCTTAGGAGAACGTATTACAGCATTTCTAACTTGTGCAGGAGTGAAGTATTTACTGAAAGGTGATAACTGCAAAGGTTGATCATTTTTTTCTTCTATTCCACTGATAAATTCATTTAAAGTACTAGGATTGTGCTGAAATTGCTGGAGAAGCTGTTCAGAGAATATCATGGTCTTATCCTTAGGTCTTGAGTACCATTTGTTGCTATCCTTTAATGGAGGGATTGATTCTTTGTGTTTTAGAATGCATCTCGTCTTTTTCCATAATGAACCGTTTTGTGCATTCAAAGATTTTAAATTGTTTTCAAGAGTAGATAAACGTTGAGCTTTTAATTCATCTTTGAGTTCTCTGGTTGATCTATTATAATTTGCTTTATGCAAAGGAAATTTTGTTAGTTCCCAGACTTCTGCATTGCCCCTTAATTTCAAGTCACTTATTATTTGTGGCAGCCAATAAGATTTAATATTTCTTGGAGGAGGATTTGGAGAGGAATCTGAGTGTCTGTTAGTAAGTTAAGAGTATTTGTATATGAATCCCAGTTAAAAGGATGTCTTATTAACGTTGCATTTGTCTTATATGTAGTTTGCATTGAGACATTTAGTAATAATGGATAATGATCTGAGCTTAATTCATGAATTTCTGTTGGTGTTGAATAGAAAGTAGAGATAGAGTCAACATGAAAAATTCAATGCCATGGTCGGAATTTGAACCACGGATCTCCTGGTTTCCATCCAGTCGCTCTAACCCATTGAGCTACCATGGCCAACTTACCATCATGACAAAAACCTTAGCCGAAAACCTTAAAAAAACCTTAGCCTCTATATGGCTAGTGTGAAGAAATGATTAATTTCCATCAATTACCTAAAAATAATAGAAAGTAGAGATATTTCTACCAATACAGAAGTTGAAGACATTAGGAGTACTGCCATTGTCTGGCTAATGGGTAGGCTCAACAGGGTTCATATCTATTTGAAATTTATAGATGACGTCCTGTAAAGGCTTTCCTCTAGGATTACTTACATTTGAAATCCAGTGAGGATGTTTGCTATTGAAATCTCCTCCAAGAAGGTAGGTAGATTTCATTTCATGTATTATGCTCCAGAAATCCATAGCCACGGGTCTGTTACTTGGTGCACAGTAAAAAGATCCAATAAAATAATTTGTACCATTCAAATTGATAGAGATACAAGAGATCTGATATTCCTATTCTATTATCGGAGGAAGCTAGCAATGAGCTAATGACTGGTGTACTAGTACTGCTAAACCTCCTTTCTGGTGGTCAACCCTGTATATATGATACTCTGGTATTCTGCAGACTATATGAGCTGCCAATTTGGTTTCTGTAGCTAGCAATATGTCTACTGAATAATTTTTAAAGAACTGTATTAACTCATGATATTTGTTATTAAAACTTCTGCAGTTCTATGTGCAAATACGTAGTTCCTTATTTGGTATTACTTTCTTAGTAGTGCAGGTAGTATTTGACTCAATGTTTGAATTTTGCAGTTGAAGTTTGAATTAGCATTGTGTCCAGTTTGTTCAATAGTATGTGAATTGTTTCATTTTGTTCTGGCTAGCTATTGTGTGGGAATATAGTTTATATGTATGCTGAGATTTTGGTGAGGGTAGTCCTGGAAGTTGTTCCTGATTAATGTTTCTTGGTAATGGAAGTCTTGGAAATTGATCCTGACTAGTGATGCATAGGGGAGGAACTGGATTGTTAGAATCTGATACATTGAGGTTTGTGAGAATTTGTAGCACTAGCTCCACTACAGTTTTAAATGTACGAGGCAACACTTATAATTTGCAGTATACTGTCCTTTGCAGTTGGTGCAGATAGGAGGTGTATTATTAGATTTAGTGCACTGTGCAGTAGAGTGCCTACCATCACATTTAACAAAGTGAGCATACTTGTGGCAATGATTTCTTGTATGCCCATATTCTTAACAATTAAATCACTGAATTACAGTGTGTCTGGGCTTTGGTGGTTCTACTTTAATTACTTCAGCATGATACAATCTTGTTAGCTGATATATTTCCTCATTGTTGGCATTGGGTTTTAGATCTAGGAAAAAAAGCAGCAGTGGAATTTTAGTAACAGGAGGAAAACTGGAATCATTTGTACAGGTTCATGCCCTAGTGTCCTCTGTTCAGTTATTACTTTGGTAACATCGCAAGTAGGATGTAAACCTCTAATTATTACTCACCTCTAATTACTTACAATTAATTTAATAAGTGTGGTATTCTGCTTTAAGTTGTTCAATATACCGAACTGCTATCCTGCAGCCGTCAACAGTCAAAATTGAATTTAACTTTATTACTGTCCAGTGTTGCGTGTTTAAATGAACCAATGCTTTCTTTCTTTAAGTCTTGCAAAACCATGTTAATGTTAGAGATATTGCTCACATATATTGGGGGAAGTTTAGGTGTTTGATTCTTGTTATTAGGTGTACTCTTGTAGTCATGACTAGTATCGGGCAAGCTTGCCACGGGCTGAAAGGGCAGTAACAAAAGTTTGGATATTCATTCTTTTCCTTTTTGATGTAACAATGACTTCATTCCCATCCATTTTACGAAAGTTCGAAGAGGTTAAGTTATTAATTATGGCTGATACAATGTATCACCTTGGTCAAATGTCTTAACAGCTCATACAGTTAAACACAAACAAATAATAAACACATAACACAAAAAAATGAAACACTTGCACTAAATATGAACAATTATTAATAATATAACAGCACAACTCAAATGATTTAGCTCCAAGGC
>CM060947.1:155831978-155896978 GCA_030765055.1 Mantis religiosa
TTCTGGCGATTTATTGGACAAATATATACACAAGAAAGAGTTGGCTGATTTTTACAAGAATGTCTCCCAAACCAGATTTCCGAGGTTGTATTCACTTACCGCACAGACATTGTGTATGTTTGACTCGACATATGTGTGCAAACAATTTTTTTTTTTTTTGTTGCGAAATTAGCTAGGTCCAAACCCCGAAGTACCTTGTCGGTTCACAATCTAACATGCAACCTTCGATTACATTGATAAACTAGTTAAAGAAAAACAAAACAGAAAGTGTCGGAAAATGTTCATGTTATTCTGTTCTGAGTGGGTCTCTTCTAATTTGCAGAGAAAATTACTTTGTTTTATTTTATTTACTTTATAACATGCCTGACCTTCAGATAAACGAGTTGAAGTTTTACATATTTTCTCATAGCACAGAGCCAAACTGTAATTATTTATAAACTGTGACCAATTGTGCAATTAAAGCAGTCAGCATTAATATTATGACATTGATGTAAGTTGTACATATTATTAATACCAGATATGTTTCCTGTCTTTCCTACACTCTCGGAACACCAACACATCAATTTCCTTCCTCTAGGGCAGCAGAAATCAGTGCTGTGACGTCACACGCTAACCTGCATTTTGTTCAGGAGCATATTCGGCAGTTAGAGCTGACAGAACTGACGTCACAACGCCACTACCTGTCTTCCCCTGTTTTAAAGGATAGCAGACAAAATGCATAAAAATATAGTGTGAAAAGAAACAATACATAGGGATAAAAATAACTACAAACTGCTTGACATCTTTTTTAATAGGGAATAAAACTGCATACTATACATTAAGAATGACTATATTTAAATATATCATGACGGGAAGAAAACTGTTACTCTGAAAATAAATAACTAGTAATTTGAAAACTTAATTAATTCCACTGAGTTAATTTGCTATTTTAATAAATAGTACCTTTATCCATAACCAGTACCATGACTCAAAACAAGATGTCTCACCAGGCATATACAATTTCATGTCAAAAAAACCAACAATATTAATCACAAAACTACAAGACAGCACAGAACTTATTACAAATTAGTACCAATCAGAAGCTATATAAAAGCTCATGCTTCAAAATAAGTAGAATTTTGTTTCATACTTATTACGGGAGGCATCGATGAAATTATTTTTCGCCTTAAAATTATGTTTAAACATTGTAATTTCAGAATCTGCCATCAGTTATGCCCTAGCACCATTTAAAGAGCCGCTACATCATTATTTAAATGTGGCGTGGTCATTTGCTAGCATGTTGCAAAGAAATTAATGGAATTCTCACGTTTAAACTATGCAGTTTGATTCCAAAGATTGTGGTAATGTGCAGATAAATCTTCTGGATGTTTATGAAAGCTACTGAACACCTCTGCATCCGGTTTTATATACCTATTTCATATTTCATATCTATTGCAACTTAATACAGAGTTTTCACACAATTAAGCCATGTCATTTGCAATACATTTCTCTTACAAGTAAACAATTAGAAACAACAAAATAATGGAGAGATCAAATTAAATATACAAGCTAGTCATAAATTGCTTACTGGTATAGAATTTAAAAATAAATATAATATGCTAAAATTACATATAACATGCTAAAATCAGTAATAAAGCCTAGTTATTTTTACAGTGATACATAAATTCTTTGATGGTATAAAATACATTATCTATTAGAAAGGCTTTTAAATGTGTTTTAAATGTATTTAAATTATTACATGTTCTAATTGAAGCGGGCAGTACATTATAGAATTTTATTCCTGTATAACTAGGAATCTTTTCATATAAGTGCATTCTGTGTCCCGGAATAGCAAGATTATTTTTGCCCGTTGTATCATAGTTATGGATAACTGAGTTTATTTTCATTGGAAACTTATGATTAACCAAGTGAAGATTAGATCTACAAATAAATAAACTCGGGAGTGTATCTTTGTTTACCGAAAGGTATTTTTGCAAGAATCTGTATGTTTTAAATTCCCTATATTTCTGATAGCACGTTTTTAGAGTATGAATATCCTACTGAGGTTTGTTTTACTGGTGTTACCCCAAATTTCTATACCATAGGATAAGGCCGAGTGGATAGGGGCAAAATATATAATTTTACTTGTTGTACGTGGAATGTAATTTTTAAGAGTTCTCAAAACAAGTACGTTTCAATTAACTGATGGCAATCAATCATTTCTTCTCACTAGCCGTATATAGGCTAAGGCTTTTTCTCTTTTTCGATGGATAGAGTCAACATGAAAAATTCAATGCCAAGGCCGGGATTTGAAACACGGATCTCCTGGTTTCCGTCCAGGCGCTTTAACCCATTGAGCTACGTGCCGTCATGACATTAAATTCTCCATTTGACTCATATATTTTCCCGGTAGACCACTAGGGCCTCTCGCATCCGAGATACACTGGTTGCGGAGACTTACTATCGTAAGTACTTGAGTCCCAGGCTTCATCATATAACTTATTATTTTAATTAATTGATGCAAATCAAAATTTTTTTATGTTGACTCTATCCACTAAAAAAAAAAAAAAAAAAAGATCAAGGAGTATGCCCACAGTGTGATTACCAGAGTCACCTTCATTTATTTTATTACATTTTCGATGCAGTCTGATATTGAGGTGTTTATGGATCTTTCGTTTACAAACACATTTGGTTCCTGCTTCTGAAAGTAAATTCCACATGTAGTATTTGTGATTGTGATTGTGAAATATGGTTTACATACAAGTGCGAGCCGTGGATAGCACCTTATATTAAGTTAAGTATTGTTTAGAACCGGAATAAAGCCTTATTTAACATTATATTGCTTTCTTGCTGCGGCATTATATACTTCATACAAGGTTACATTAGGAGTACTATCTCAAGTGGCTATTTGAAGGCAAAATGTTATGAAACTAACGTTTGCTAGTTTTGGTAGTCATAATAGTAAGTGGGATTAATAAAACATATTTTAGCCTTAGAGTTGCCAGTGATTCTAATAGGTCACCTTTTGATACAAATAGAAGAAGGGTTGACGCATTTCTGGGCATTGGTAAGGGTCATATTTCTATGCAAAAGTCTTATATGGCCATGGGTATCAATTGCATGAACTATTCTACTTAGAATTCCCATCTTTTAGACAAAAATAAACAGATTAGTGCTGTGACTTTGTGGGTTCGTGAAATTAAAAGTCCAATTGCACAAACTCAAAATGTTCTTTATTTCCACCGAATTTCAGTTGGAACACTTGCCAATTACATACAATTACTTAGCGCACACAATTACAATCCACCAGTTCGTCTGTCACAGGTCCATTCCACACTTACAGTTACGTACAACTCCTCTGATACACGTACACAGTCTTCCAGTCTGTTCGCTAGCACTGCGCTCCTCATGGCTGCTCGCTAAGAACTGAACTGACTCGTCCATTGAATCCCTTATACACGCAGATAGCTGTCTGGAAGTTTCGCTGCTCAGTGAATCATCCCGATGGTTCCAGACGTCAGAGGGAGTGGAAAGAGACCGTAAAGTGCCTCGTGACACACTCCTAACCATCCCCTTCAGTGAACGCCACAAGATAAATGGGTAGGCGTGGCCTGAATGCCTCCTGTCGCCCGCCCAGCTGCCAGCTGGTCGTGCCTTCCAATAATTAGGTGACACCATCAGGCGGGCCAGGCGATCCAGGTGTTACACCAACATCTTTCCTCGGGGCACCTTATGGATGCGGTAGACCACGTCGTTAATCCCCTTCACCACCCGGTACGGTCCTTGCCATGGCTGCTGCAGCTTCGGGCACCATCCCTTAGTCCGGGTAGGGCGGAACAACCAGACCAGGTCACCTTCCTGGAACCTTTGGCTGTTGGCTTGCCTGCCGTATCGGGTCTTCAAGCGGTCGCTCGCCTTCTGCATGTTCTGGCGAGGCATCTAGTGCATCTCGTGGAGGTGGTCCACTAGGTCCTCCACATACTCGGTTGCTGGCTGTTTCGCTTCCGGAGGGCTTCCAAAAGTCAGCTCACAAGAGAGGTGTAACTCTCGGCCGAACATTAAGCTGGCTGGCGTCATACCCGTGGTGTCGTGTGTTGACGAGCGGTAGGCCAGCAAGAACAGTGGCACCTTGCCGATTTTTTTTTTTTTTTTTTTTTTTTGGTAATTTATGTCCTCCAACGTTAAGTCATATCGGACGATGAATGGAATGGGTGAAATGATGCTCAAATGAGCCCAGGGTCCATAGAGCTTAGAGTTACCCGTCATCGTCTTTCAGGATAAGGGAAAACTCCGGAAAAACCTTATCCAGGTAACTCACCCTGACCGAGATTCGAACTCGGGACTTCTTGAGCGTGAGGCAGACACTCTACCACCACGCTACCGAGGCGGGCAGTCTTGCTGATGGCTGGCCAATACCTTGCTCAGGGGTTCCTCTAAGGTCTTGATGTATCTTTCGACCATGTCATCCGACAGGGGATAAAGAGGCGTCGTGCGGGTCTTGTTAAACCCAAGTCTTTCTAGTGCCTCCTTCATCAGGTTGGACTCAAAATTGGTGCCCTGGTCACTGTGCAATTCTAACGGCACCCCAAATCGGCAGAACACTTACTCCACGAGGCAGTCTGTGATTATCTTTGCCTCTTGGTTCCGGATGGCATACATCTCCGGCCACTTGGTGAAGTAGTCCACGACCAACATTAGATACCTGTTGAATCAGTCGGACACTGGGAACGGTCCAGCTATGTCAACGGCGATCCTATCGAATGACGCTCCGACGTTGTACTGCTGAATGCGACACCAGCTCCTAGTCTGGAGGCCGCGACTCGCCGCGCACACGTGACATTGACGGCACCATTTCTTAGCATCTGCTCCGAGCCTCAGCCGGTAGTAGTGCTGCCAAAGTTTGTCGATCGTTCGGTTTGCTCCCAGGTGTCCTCCTGAAGTACCGGCGTGCACTTCCTCCAAGACTTCCGGGACTTACTGCTGGGAAGTACCAACTGTTCTCTCTGCGTCTTCCCATCAGGTGATTCCCATACCCGGAACAGCATGCCCTCTCTAGTCTTCAATGAGTCCCATTGGGCCCAGTACGATGTCCTCCTAGGTTGGTCTCGTCCCTGCCTCCACTTCCCTCAAGAGTGGCCCCAAGTCTGCGTCCGCCAGCTGCTCCCTCCTCAGGCCCGCGCTATCCAAGCCATCCACAGCACTGTCATGACTACTTGGACTGCTGCGGCACGCTCCTTCTCTTCCACTACTGTGCACTGGCCGGATTCTTCTGGACAGGGTCTTCAGGACATAGCGTCTGCGTTACCGTGGCTCTTCCCTCTGCGATGTTCCGAGGTGAAGTCGTACTCCTGCAGCCTCTGGACCCAACGTGCTGTCTGGCGTTCCAGGTTCATAAAGCTCAATAGCCAGGTTAGGGTGGAATGGTCAGTCCTCAGGTGGAATGGCTGACCGTACAGGTACTTGTGGAAGTGCCCCAAGGTTTATACTACCGCCAATAATTCTCGCCGGGTGACGCAGTAGTTCTCTGCCTTGGATAGCGTTTTCCTGTAGTAGGCTATCACAGGCTCGTGGCCGTCCCGGATTTGGGACAGGACACCTCCAATACAGTGGTCGCTGGCGTCGGTGTCTACAATGTAGGTGCCACCTGGTTGTGGAAAACCCAAAATTGGAGCACTCCACAGGGTCTTCTTCAGGTGCTGGAAAGTGTCTTTGGTGTCCGTCCACACATAAGGTCGGTGTTCCTCTGTCAGGCGGGTGAGGGGCTTGGCGATGTTGGAGAACCCCTTCATGAAGCGGCGGTAATAATTGCACAGCCCCAGGAAACTGCGCAACTCTTTCTTATCCTTAGCGTGAGGCCAATCTCTCACAGCCTGTGTCTTCTCCGGGTCTGTGGCCACTCCGGTTGCTGACACTATGCGGCCCAAGTAGTTCACTTCCTTGCGGAAGAGTTGGCACTTCTTCGCGTTTAGCTTCAAGTTGGTCGCCTGCAGTCTCTGTAGCACCTTACTCAGATTCTCGAGATGGTCTTCAGAAGTCTTACCGACGATGTTGTCCAGGTACAGCAGGCAGGCGTCATAAGTCAGTCCTCTAGTCACTGATTCTATGAGACGGAGGGTAGCTGGTGCATTACAGAGGCCAAAGGGCATAACTGTGAACTGCCAAAGCCCTTGGCCTGTCGAGAATGCGGTCTTCTCCTTGTCTCTCGGGTCTACAGCTACCTGCCAGTAGCCCAACTTCAGGTCCAGGCTCGAGAACCACTGTGCACCAGCTAGCGTGTCCAGTGTGTCGTCAATCCGGGGTAAGGAGAAACAGTCTTTCCGGGTGACAGCGTTCAACTTCCTGTAGTGCATACAGAAGCGTAGCTCGCCGTTCTTCATCACCCAGACTACAGGGGAACACCAAGGGCTGTCAGACTCTTCAATCACTCCCCTGGATCCCATGTCCTCCAGCATATCTCGTACCGCCCCTTGCTTCCCCAGCGAAACGTGTTTAGGTGGTTGCCGAATAGGCCGGGCGTCCCCAGTGTCGATGCGGTAAAGCACTTTGTCCGTGCGGCCGTAGTCACTACTACCTTGGCTGAAGACGCGCTGGTATCGTCTCAGCAGCTGTCGAACTTTCTCCAGCTGCTCTGCGGTCATGTGGTCTGTCGCCCTCTCCAGTAGGCCTTCTAGCCGGAGCCCCAAGTGTTGCGTCGGCACCGACTCCTGTGTCTTGTCGATTGCTGTTACGCTTACCACGGACTCGCACGTTCCCAACTCCGTCCCGGCCTGGACGTCGTGATCGGTGTCCGTTGGATTCAGCAGTCTCAATGGCCCCTCTCTCGCCACGGCAACAATTCCCTGGCTACACATAGGCCGTGTAAGGGCGTCTTCTGGTCCAGCATCATGTTCCTGGTTCTCTGTCCTTCCAGTCGCGCCGTCACCACCACCTCGCTCCTCGCGGGGACAACCACGTCTTCGTTCAAGACGACCCTGCAGATTCCAAGGCGCTCCTTCGGGTTGACGGAGTATAACCTCTTCTCCGTTGAGCCGCAGAACCTTCCTGCCGACGTCCACCGTCGCCTCGTGGCTCCTGAGGGCATCCAGTCCCAGAATCACCTCCTCAGCCACCTTCGCGACGAACACCCACAGACGCACGGCACTCCGTCCCAAGGTCAGCTTCAGCAGGACCTCCTTCTCCAAAGGCTGGGCCGCCCGATGCCGTGATCAGCTGGTATGGTCGGCTCGGCCTCCTGGATGGCAAACCCTTGGCTATGTCAGGTCTGATGATGGTCACGGCTGGCCCGGTGTCAACCAGCACACGGCACGGCTTTCCTCTCACCCAACCATCCGCAATGAGGCTGTCATCCATCCGCCAGCTGACGGCGTGCAGTGTCACTCGAGGGGATGGTGGTGATGGCGCCGACGTGCCCCTCGCCACGAGAGCCTTTACTCGTTTCCCGGCTGTTCTCCCTGGTTGGGCAGTCGCTCTCCAGGTGTCCCGGCTGTCCACATCCCCAACACAGGCCACTAGGTCTTCACCGGCGTCCCTCGGCTGGTCTTCTGTCTCCGGTGTAGCACACACTCCTCGTCCTCGCCGACGGGGAAGCCGTCACCTTGACCACCTCCATCCTCTATGCTGCCGTCAGCGCCTCGTGGATGGTTGTGTAGTCGCCGAGAATTAGGCGCTGACGTATCTCGGTGTCTCCTACCCCGTCGACAAAGGCGTAGGAGGCTTCCCGGATATACGAACTCCGGCGGAAGGTCAAACAAAGCCTTGCTAGCCAGCTGCTCATTCGCCAGGGCGCAGCGGCTCCCCTGGCTGTTGCGACCTTGTCTTCAACTGACTGCGGTAGACTGCGGCTAGGCGGTGGTTCCCGAAACGGTTCTCTAGGGCCTCCCAAATATCCTTGGGAGCTGCCGCTGTCTGGACCGCGTTTAGGACTTCCGCGGCCCGTCCCTGGAGGCTGGCTATTAGCTGTGCGGCCTCTTTCTCTGGTGACCACTTGTTATGCCTGGCCACCGTGTGGAACTGGCGGCGGAAGACCTCGAACGTTGACGCGCCGTCGTATTTAGGAGGTTTGATGCGCGCCGATGTTGTATCGCGTCCCGGCGCGTCGGCCTTCCAGTCCTTCAACCTCCTGCCGACAATGTCTCCTACTATGGCGTTCAGGGACTTTGTGTTGCTGTCGGCCTTTCCCTCCAGGTTGTTTACGCGGTTCGCCAGGTTTTCGACGCGCTCGTCCACTTGCCCAGCTCCGTCACGTCATCCCTCACGCCGGCCAACTGTTCTTCAAATTTGGCGGCGAGAACCTCGTTCGCCAAATTCATTTCCGTGGTAAGTTCGGCCATCTTTGCTGTCATTGTCGTGGCAAAGTTGTTTGCAGCTTCCGTCTTCGCAGCGAGGTTGTCATTCGCCGTCTTTATTTCTTTCAGTTCCGCTGCCAGGTTGTTGTTTGCCGTCTCCGTCTTCGTTGTTGGTTCCGCGGCCAGGCTATTATTTATGCCGCTTTCATTTCCGAGGTCAGTTCGGTTTTCATTTCCACCATCTTTTCCAGAATCTTTTCCAATGCCGTGTCCATGGTGGTAATATCCCGCTTCCTGACACCAGTTGTGACTTTGTGGTTTCGTGAAATTAAAAGTCCAATTGCACAAACTCAAAATGTTCTTTATTTCCACCGAATTACAGTTGGAACACTTGCCGATTACATACAATTACGTAGCGCACACTATTACAATCCACCAGTTCGTCTGTCACAGGTTCACTCCACACTCACAATTACGTACAACTCCTCTGATACACGTACACAGTCTTCCAGTCCGTTCCCTAGCACTGCGCTCCTCACGGCTGCTCGCCAAGAACTGACTCGTCCACTGCATCCCTTATATACGCAGATTGCTGTGTCCGGAAGTTTCGCGGCTCAGTGAATCATCCCGATGGTTCCAGACGTCAGGGGAAGGGGAAATAGACGGTAAAGTGCCTCGTGACACTTTCCTAACCATCCCCTTCGGTGAACGCCACAAGATAAATGGGTAGGCGTGATCTTAATGCCTCCTGACGCCCATCCAGCTGCCAGCTGGTCGTGCCTTCCGATAATTAGGTGACAGTACTCTATTGGAGACTTGCGCTAAAGGAAAAACACAGTGTGATATGGAGTAAATGTCAAAGAGTTTTTGTATCAAGAAAGAAATTGCAAATTGCAGTGATTACAGATGTTAGCGAATTCAATATTGGTTATAAAGCTAGACTAAATGGTAAGGGAAAAGTTGCAGCAAGCAAAGTAAGTTCTCTTAGCAATAAAATTAGTAGTATTAGGGATAGGTGAAAGCTAAAACAAAGAGCTCGAAGTTCAAAGAGCATATATAAATCTGCCAGGAAGCAGTTAAAAGTGACTAAATTAAACGAAGAATAGGATAATAAACTAGCAGAGTGGTCTTTATATAGTGCAGGAGAGTTTTAAAACAGAAAGAAATGTTTGTTTACATTTAGAGCTTTTAACTGGATTTTTCTTTGTGTCCAATTTTTAGCATTCTTTTTAATACTCCTAATACTCCAGACACTGAAGTTTTCCATTAATTTCTTTAAATGTTGCATATATGAACATTCCTAGACAAGTGCTCAATAAAAGTTGGTTATTATTATGGCTGTATATGAAACAACTTAATGATTGGCATTGAAAACAAAAAATTGAAAGATTTCAAGAAAATTCTATTATATTCTTTAAATATTCCCCTCCAGAACCATTAGACATAGGCAAATGAGCATACACAGTTTTGTAATTATTATCTAAAGGAACAAGAATCCAAAGTTTCAATCAATTATGACAAAAACTGTAAAGAGTGTAACACTTTCTCTAATGTAAAGAAATTCCAACAAAAAACTCAGTTATTTTTTTGGTAAAAACTGTTGTAGATAGAAAAATCATTTTAAAAAATGGAGCCAAAGGTAACCAAATTAAAGAAAAAGATGATAATAAGATAGCTGTAGCGCCTCCATATGATGCATGAGGATTTCAAAGTAAACAAAATAGTTCAACTTCTATCTGAATCTTTAAATTCATTTTTCTCCGTTTTCAATTTTTCAACATTTTTGTATTTTCAAAATGCTCCAAATTCTGCAATTCTCAACAAATTTGTATGAAACTTTGCGTAAATATTCCTAAATAAATGTTTAATAAAAGTTGGTATTTTTGTTGTTGTAAGTTAAGTAGTTTATTTATTATTGAATTTTAAATCTAAAAAGTGCAAACACACTGTAAAAAGCAGTAAGTATTAAAAAAACTATTTAAGTTAGAAAGATGAAATTTAAAAGCTTTTGAAAAAATGACCTAACGAAAAACTTTCAGGCAGTTGTGATATAAACTTTGGATTTTAGCATTTTTCGATGCTTCTGCTTAAATAAAAACCAAAAAGTATAAATATGTTTTTTATTTGCATTTCCAGTAATTATTACTTGCAACAGTTTGGTGTAAAATCACTGAGATTTAATGTAATTTAAATATTTCTGTGGAAGCCTCATTTGTTCAACATTCTATTATTCTACGTTTTAGGCTAACCTCCAAAGTTCTATTACTTGATGTAGATTCTTAAGACTATGTACTATTCACTGTTATTTCTGGAAACTATTAAAACCTTTCAAAGCGGTAATATGATGTGAATAAAATTATTCTCTTTCTTGATTCTGTCAGAGAACATACGAGATATATTTTACAAGTTATAGTGAGGAAATTTTTAAGGTTTATCAGTCTGATTTCCTACTAGGTCTTTGAAACAAAAAGAAATATGGCTGCTTTAAGCAAAGACTGCATTTTACTACATTAAAGAGAGCTGGTCCTTCCTTTGTTAAGACAGAAGTCTTATTC
This sequence comes from Mantis religiosa, assembly GCA_030765055.1. Classification (NCBI taxonomy): domain Eukaryota; kingdom Metazoa; phylum Arthropoda; class Insecta; order Mantodea; family Mantidae; genus Mantis; species Mantis religiosa. The sequence continues at coordinate 155,842,798 of CM060947.1, forward strand.
TTCTGTTCATTTTTAATTTTCATACTATTTTTCACTACCTTAAGTTCAATTTTAAGGAAATAAATGTTGCTTGTACTACTATAGATAAACTATCATAGTATTTTTACACACTATTTAAATACATTGGAATGTCAGGAGCCTCAAAGTGAAATCTTCAACCACAGATACCAACTGTTAATGCCACTCAAAAACAAACATGAATTGTCTTAGCATTTGTTACCAGAAAGTGAAGAATACCTTTATTTCAACTTGCAGAATGAAGGGGGAGGGGAAGAAAGAAAATGCTACAGAAATTAAGTAAATAAATCCTCAGAAGTGAGAACAATATATAAAGAGTGAGTGAAAATATAGAGTTTAATGACACCTCTGTAACTGGGCCCATGTCAAAACTGAAAGTTCAAAAAACATAAAATTTGGTAACAAAAAGTCAAAACAAGAACTTAAAGCATGAAATCAAGACCAAAACTTAAAAGGGTAAAATTATAAAAACTGCAGAAGAAATTTTAAAATCTAAAATGCTGCTAAAATGAAAATTAAGTTCGATTTGTGTATTAAAGCCTATGGATGATCTTTATTTTCTTTTTCAGCGTAACTGGCTTTGGACCCATGAGTGTAAAATTGCCATAAGCATGTGATTTCTCTGATGTCTGGGAGTCAGAAGATCCCTTGCAGCTTGTGGTGTGAGAACGGGATGAGGGAGTACCGCTGCGCAATCTATGTTTAAGTCTGGAACAATTTTTAGGGGCAACACAGGTTTGGTACTTTTTGTTGTTCGCTTGGGAGTCCATGGAGCAGATGTTATATAATGCAATGCAAGAGTAGTCGTTGACAAGTCAATCTGAGTCTAACCAAGTGCAACGAGCATGTAATGTAAGCCGACAGTGTTAACAAGAGTACGGCAGGCCAATGAATTATAGCCAGGTATTAGCAGGCTTAAGCTGCTTGAATCACAATTACACCTCAGGAAACAAGGCCTTCTTTAACGCGTAGCTTTAGTATACATTTAGGACACTATGACAAGCTAGATGTATGGCTGGCTGCCTACACAGTTCACTGAGCAGAGGCTTGAATGCACGTTGAATCCTCATGGGCTGGTAGGCCACAACATTCAGGAACGGCAAGACAAGTATGCAAGTCTTTAGTAGTCTGAACCTCTGGCACTGAAAATGTGCATGGGTTTCGGGACGTACAGGCACCAGCTAACACATTCATATCTGCAAAAGATATATTTTGGTAGCTTAGTATCTTAAAATGTAAGGAATACTGACTGTAGAGGGTACTTTTTGCCATTTTGCATTCAAATTAACTGGTGCTCTTGATACACGTTGATCGGAGAGGCAGTTGACTATTTCTTCATTTGAGAGACTATCCAGACTGGAGGTGGTGACAACTTCTATTCTGAGTAGAGACTTATGTGGGACTACCCGGATGGATAGCAGCCCAACAAACTCGCTTTCAAAGGTTTCTAAGATGCAAAGGTTTCACTGCTTGCATCAACAAGGTGCCATTGCTAAGGTGTGTCGCGTTTATCAGGCCATTGATTCTATAAACCTCACATTTAATGTAAAATGGACTAATGTCTGTTTTCTCTTCACATGCTAAAGTCAATACCACAACAGAATCAATGAAATGGATTTTGCATGGATACATTGTGAATAGCAACTCCCATTCAGAAATACTGAACCCCATCTGGTTGAACATCTAATTTTTGGGGTCTGCACTGTCATGGGAACCCTTCCCATTACCAATCTCATAGCACACTTCAGAGCATACTCTAATCTCCACTACCTGTCCGTATGGATAAACCATTCACGATGCATACCCCATTTTAAGCTCCTACACCAGAGTTTTACTACCTGTGGTCGCCATTTTAGGCTGCACTAGTACAATACAGATACGGATTTAGAGGACTTTAAAGACTGATTATACCAGGCTTCCATTATCACTAAAACATCTGGCTCTAGCTTAGTCTAGTTTATTACTAATTTAGTTTATTACTAGCTTAGTTTAGTTTATTTGTACTCCTACATAAATACTTTCTTACAATTCCAATCAGAAATTTTACAATTCTAATCTATTCACAAATTTGTCAGCTGCTTATACTTACAGGCCGGAGTGGTGTTGGCTCCCTGGCCATTTATCTCTATCCAAGCCCTTATACGAACTAGATCTATTATTCTGTTGTGTCCTCCATTTTTCTACCTCTTAATTTCCTTACCCTTCTCATCCATTTCTCTTCAATTCTGTGTGCAAACATCCCTACCTCCCTTATTCTTTTCCCTCCTTCTAAAGTAAGCATTTTTATTGTTACTACGTAAACACCTTTATTATCCCAGTTCTTATCCCATATTAATTTCCTCCAATTTTCAAATTGTGTTGGCCATGGTAGCTCAATGGGTTAGAGCGACTGGACGGAAACCAGGAGATCCGTGGTTCAAATCCCGGCCATCGCATTGAATTTTTCATATTGACTATCTATCAAAAACCTTAGCCTATATACGGCTAGTGTGAAGAAATGATTAATTTCCATCAATTAACTAAACTCTTGTTTACATTCTCAATCACAGTCAATCTCATTGTTACGGCCACCAGAGATCACTACATTCCTACAAGTACTACCAAACTCAGAAAATGAAATAAATTTAAAGACAGAATCAATTGTCAGTATTTCAAAATTCACTACGTGATTTTTATTTTTTAAAATAAATATTTTTTTCCGAAACCATTAAATCTATTGAACCACTTAATTGTTTAAATAATTTAACTTTAGGATTTATTTCATGGTTAAATGACCATAACATGACCTGAATAAAGAGAAATTTAACAGAGAATATAAATACATTATAAATACTACTTTAATTAATGGTTTTAACAAAGACTTTATACGCAAAAAGATTGAAAAATTTAAATATCAGGACACTCTTAATGATATTTCTACCCTTAAGAAAATAAGACTATTATAATTTTTAAAAATTTACTTACCACCCTTGGGTTAATAAACATTTTCAAAAAAATTTTAAAAGATTTGGTATAACTTTGATTCCTCAAAATTAATATATATCAAAAATTTACTACACTTTTCTAAAAAATAAAAAAAATGTTGATAGTAAGAAATCTGACATTTATCAATTTAAATGTTCAGATTGCAATCTAATATATTGGAAACACCAATTGGAATATAGAAACCAGAATGAAAGAACATTTTCGAATATAAACAGACTGATAAATCGGCCAAGGCAGATCATTTTTGGTCATTTAACCATGAAATAAATCCAGAAGTTAGATTATTAAAGGGGCAACAAGTATCTGCTAGTGACCATGGATTACATCAGGAACCAAGAGCACACCGTGGCTGAGTGGTTAGACTACTCGACTCTCACCAACATGGCCCAGGTTCAATCCCAGGCAACCGTAAAGTGAGATTTGTGGTGGGCAACATGGAACCGCAGCAATTCTTTCCGAGATCTCTGGTTTCCCCTGCCATCTCATTCCACTGGTGCTCCATCTTCATCTCATGTATCATTGGTGTCACCGCTTGCGGTGCCCTAAGTAGTAAAAGCGGGCGTTAAACACTACACATTTCATTTTTCATTTCACATCAAGAATTGGAAGACGTGCTAGGATGGATAATGCATTGCCATCACATTGTACAGGCCATGCAATGGTTCCCGACACTGAAATATGTAAATGAAACCTTTGTTGTGAGTCTGTAACCTGTTTTCCCTAACCTTCAATGGCAGTGATACCTCACTGCGATATCATCACCCTCTCAAGTATCACTGGATTGTTTATTTTGTGTGTCTCTATTCAAGCAAGGTACAGTCTCCAACAAATTAAATGCTATAGTTCCAGAAAGTTTTTCCACTACCACACAACTTCACACTGAGTTAAACAATTTTAACCTTTTTATATCGAAATTTAACTGTATTGGAACACCACAGTGATGCAAAATAATTATTAAATTATAGATGAGTCGTATTTATTACACATCGGCTTCACTTACGTACCTATATTGAAGACATGTTTCGCAAACCATCGTTCGTGTCGTCGGCTCTAACACGACTAAAGCTTGATCCAGTGGTGTGGGTAGTTCTGGAATTGCTGCTGCCATCTGCTGACTTAGTGATAAATTTAAATGTGGGGTTGTCTTCTGGCAGGATTTCAAAGTTCATTAGTTGGTTTTTATTTTTTTCTATGTATATTCTCTCCCATATGACAAGTTGACTATGTTTTTGTACGTATTTTAGTAATTTAATGCTATCTTCAATTTCACGATTTTCAGACCAGAAATGAGCTGCTATTGCGGACTTATCAATATTATTGTATCTTAAGTGCCTAAAATGTTCTTTCTTTTTAGTGCCTATGTTTCTTTTTGTTCTCCATATATAAATTTTTTCACATTCTTTACACTTAATCTTGTAAATGCTTGACTTTCTTCTGGGTTTATCTTATCAGTATTATTACTGTTAAGTAGGTTTTAATGATGTAATTGTTTTTTGGTGCCAATGTTATATTGTATTTCTTGAATACTTTTTGGAACTTTTTTGTGGCCCAGGGGTGGTAAGTAAATTTAGCCAATCTAATTTCTTGTTTTATTGGTAAAAGAGCTGTGATCTGTTTTAATCTTTTCTGAAGTTTGAATGATTTTAGTTTTTTATGTACAAGGTTTTTTCCATATCCATTTTTAATTGCAGTTTTTAACATTTGATGGTATTCTTTTTGATATTCTTGCTGGCCGAGGGGTAGATTTACTAATCTGTGTGCGAGACTGTTGATGGTGTCATGTTTGTGTGGAATTGGTATGAAACTCTTTGCTTTGATGTAATTATCTATATGTGTTGCTTTTCTATGAATACCAAATTCCAGGTTTTCATTGTTTTTTGTGATTTTAAGATCCAAAAAAGGTAGAGTACATTCCTCTTCAGTTTCTACTGTGAACTGTATGCTGGGTTCTTGAAGGTTGAGTAGTGTCAAAGCATCATCTATTTGTTTGTAGTGTACTATTCCAAAGATGTCGTCTACATATCTGTACCATGTTTTAAAAATATGAAGGAAGGCTTTAGTTATATGTGTTTCGAAAAAGCTCATGTATAAATTGGCCAAAAATGGTGATAGCAGGCTTCCCATAGCCAGTCCTGAAATTTGTTTGTAATACTTTCCATCGAAATAAAATAATTTTGGTGTATACATATTTCAGTCATTGCCAAATATTCTTCTATTGTATTGGCATCTAGGTTAATAGAAGTTAACCATTTCTTCAGTAATCAAGTAATCAATAATTCTGAACTTTGAAATCCCGCCAGAAGACAACCCCACATTTAAATTCATCACAAAATCAACAGATGGCAGCAGCAACTCCAGAACTACCCACACCACTGGATCAAGCTTGAGTCGCATTATAGCCGACGATGCGAACAATGCTTCAATTTTTATATTCATTTTGTAAATAGACTGCAAAGCAGTTTCTGACATTGTCAATTACAGTCTAAAAATTTACAATTATAGGATATAGAGCAAAATATAAACAGTATAAAAACATATCGAGATTTAACTGTATTGGAACACCACAGTGAAGCGAAAAACTATTAAATTTTAGATGAGTCGTATTTCTTACACATCTGCTTCACTTTCGTACCTATTTTGAGGACATGTTTCGCAAATCTTCGTTTGCATCTACGGCTCTTGTGCGACTCGCACAAGAGCCGTAGATGCAAACGAAGATTTGCGAAACATGTCCTCAAAATAGGTACGAAAGTGAAGCAGATGTGTAAGAAATACGACTCATCTAAAATTTAATAGTATAAAAACATATTTACAGATCATCAACTTTGTACAAACATTTATCCATTAAAAAGTATTTTAATTTGTTTTGAAATTGCTTCGTACCATTTAGTGCTTTAATTCATATTGGCAGTCTATTAAATAAAATCTGTCCCATATAACATCTCTATCAGTAGATCGTTTAGAAGTACAGTCTCTAAAATAGTCATTACTGCATCTGGTATTATAATTGTGTACATCAGCAGTCTTCAAATTTACCTTACAACAAAAAGAATTGCTTTATATACATATAGTGAGTATAGTGTGAACATTTTGTTTTGTATGAAAATATCTACACAAGAATCAGTATTTTTTAAGTTAAAAATTATCCTAATACACCTTTTCTGTAGAATGAATACTCTGTCCAGATGTACTCTTGGACAACTTCCCCATATTTCAATTCCATATGATAGGTATGGGAAGATAAACACTAGAGTTATCTATCTGTATATTGATGTTAAAGTGAGTCTTATTTGTCAGGCTAATTTGCATTGATGTGGTTTTTTCCATGTTGCATTTGAGGTTGTTTTTGTCAAAATAATTTAACAAACATTCTCCCAGAGAGCTCATATCCTGAATTAAATTCTTATTTACAGCAGAACAGATGACAGTTGTATCATCTGCATAAGATATTATACTTGCATTGTGAGTAGTAGGTAAATCATTTATATACATAATGAACATAATTGGTCCTAAAACACTACCCTGAGGAACCCCGTATTTTAGTCTTACAAGTTGTAACGATATGTGTTTGCGCCATTATCGTCATTTGTTCCGGCGGGCACATGAATGTTTCACTTGGCGCCGGTTATGCGGCCAGCCAATCATGTGACTCGCCAGCGCGCAAAAGAGAGGCTTCTTCTTCCTTTAGAGTTACAGACATGTTGAGACATGTGATGTGATTTGTTGTGTGGCTGCGTGCAGCTTGTTGTTGCAATGAAAGAACCGTTTTAGTTTATCTCAAATATTAAATGTATTGTTGTCTTCTTCATGATTATTCACATAAGAAATGTAGCGTGTGCAATAAATTTATCTAGTGATATGAATACAGCTCTATCGAGTACAGTCCACAAAATCAGTTTCCTTGGTTACTGCTAAAATCAAGGTGGTCCTCCGCATTAAATTAAGCACGACACGAACAATATGTTTAAGTTAGAACTTTTTATATGAACATTGTTTTCTGATATGACTTAGTAGGCCATGTAATGACAATATTAAAAACAAATATATGTGTAATTTTGTGATTGGCCGCAGTAACAATTGTATTACGTAATGCAGTGGCGTAGCAGTACATCGGCCAATCACAAAATTAATAGAGGAGTAACGATAGTTACAGAAAATCAATAATCTTGAGATAGATATATGTTCTTCAGTCTTGTTTCATGACGATGAAAAATGTTGCGGTGAATATAATTGTAAAGGAAAGTTAATAACCTTCAAAAAGAGTTATTCAGTATTCGTAATAGTGACGAGTGGATGTTAGATTATATAATCAAATTATATAGTTAATCAAATTCAATCATCAAGAAGTGCAATTTAACATGCAATGATTGAGATGGACGGTCATAAAGATGCTCCCAACTTTGGGGCTGATTACTCATCGAGAATCGAGATGACGACCTGTTATATCGCCACAACTATTAACTTAAAAATAAGGATTTATCAATGTGCTGAAGGTAATTTACAGTGACTGATTAAGAAAGAAAGAGTGAATTGTAATCCAGATTATACAATTACATAATATATTACGAAATCGGAGTCATATAAAATTTTATTTCTGTCACCAAAAATCTACACCTGAGAACAGATCTCATGACTCTTATTTAATCAAATCTTGACCTGGATCTTCCAAACAGTCTGCGTGCTTCCTATCTGCTGCGAGTGGTGGAAAGTCGCCACAAATTTGGCGCTCAATGTGTGGCTCGATTAAGATGGAGAGAGATTAAGCTGGAAAATAATGCCACAAAGTTGGCGTCCCAACTTCCGGGCTTCGAATTGGTAGCAGGTTTATTTACACAACGGTCAAAGGAAACTTCCAACTATTATCTACACATCGTTAGAGAATCAAGATGACCAACTGCAAGTTAAAATACTTCAATATATGAGACTCCGAAGCGGACATAAATTGCCAGAAAGGATGGATCATCGCTAACAGTTTAGTGTACAGTTGCATGAAGCAAACGTGCTTGCACAGGGTGAGAGACATGTTAGTGAATCACCAGATGTAAGTACCTTAGACCAGATAGTGAAGATGATAGCAGAACTCAGTAGCAAGTTAGAAGACGTAAATAATAAGATAGAAATTCAAAATGCAGATTTGAGTAGGAAAATAGAAAGTCAGAATGCAGAACTCAGTAGCAAGTTAGAAGACGTAAATAATACGATAGAAAGTCAAAATGCTGATTTGAGTAGGAAAATAGAAAGTCAGAATACAGATCTTAATAGGAAGATAGAAAATCAGAATGCAGAACTCAGTAGCAAATTAGATGCTAAGATAGATAATGTTAGTGCAATGCTTAGTAACAAACTTGATCTGAAGCTAAGCATAATTAGAAATCAGACTACTAGCACAGAAGAACAGCTAGGTAATAGAATAGAAACTATGCAGGAACACTTTTCTACAGAAACAAATTCTATTCGTAGAAACATACAGGATTTAACAGAGGAACAAATTAGGTTTTCTAACGATAATGCAAGCAAACTCGAGGCATTGAGAACTGAATACTCTCAATCCATCGAAGCCGTGCACAGTCAATTAGGATCACAAGAGAAATATATAACTAACCTAAGAGAACAACAAGAGAGGTTAGAATTTGTACAGAATAGCCAATCTAATGAATTAAGGCAACTAGTTAGCCAAGAAATAAGCAATTTACGAACAAATGTTAACTCAATGTTAGAAAACCAAATTGCTAACTTAAATCTGGACAATAATGCAAGTGTAAACAATATTTCATCTGAAATGTGAAACCAAACCACACAAATAAGCAGTGTAGTGGAAAACCAGTCTAATTTACAAGAAAGAATAGAACATTTGCATACAAATTTACTTAAAGAAAAAGAAAGTCTTAATGATTTGACACGTGTGGTCTTCGCAATTCAGATGAGATCAGAAACTGTACCTGTTTGTGATCAGAATTATGACAATGTTAGTATAAGTAGCCAAATACCTAATGCATCACGTACACAAACACACACACATACACAACACTGTCACGATCAGGGTAACCTAGAATTCGACCCAATTGTGCAGGAGGAAGGGAATCTAACCTCAACACTAGTATGCCAATACCGAAGTTGCATCCTAAATGAAATTAAGATTCCATCTTTTGCCGAAGAGGCTGGCGACAGCGCGAAAAATTTCCTTCGCGAACTTGAGAATTATTTTCGGATAAAGAAAATCCCATCCAAAATAAGAATGCTAACACTTAAAGACGCATTGAAGGGTAACACCCTTAGATGGTTTAAGTCCACTGGAGTTAACTTAGAGGACTATGTCACATTCAGGACTAGATTTTTGGCCAGATACTGGAGCCCGGCCAAACAGAACCTTATCCGGGTGGAATTGGCCACAGGAAGATTTCATCCTGCAATACATAAGAGCTTGACAGAATACTGTATTATGATGCTCACATCTAAAGCGAGGATGATAGAACCATGTATGAATGAACAGGATATGACTGCTGTCATTCGCCACTTCCCAGAACATATCTGTAACAATTTAATAGTTCGAGATTTAACTGTATCGAGATTTAACTGTATTGGAACACCACAGTGTTAATAATTTAATAGTTGCTTGTCCGGTCGACATAGGAGATGTTCTAAGCTTATTAAGTGAATTTGAGGCACAGGTAATCCCACCTGATGCTAGAAATAATAACAGGGAAAACAGGGAGCGTAATGGTCACAACTCCCAACACCAGAATGATAACAGACTAGATAGAATGCCACGGCGTGAACATAATCTCAATTCTCCCCATGGTAGCCAAAGGCAAGAGCATTACATTCGAAGGAAAGGGGCACGCAATCTAATGACCAGAGGAGCCCTCCCTACTCATCGCAACCAAGGAGGGGTAATGGCCAACAAACTTCCGGCCGTAGTAATACCAACTATAACAGGAATGGCCAAAATAATGGAAATAGAAATAACTTTGGGAGATCGCATCAGATCAACAACTTAAATTTCCGAGGTTTTTATAGAGGGAGGAGACATAAACTACTCTCACCCCTATAACAAGCAAAATGTAATAGTAGGTGGCAGGATACCAGAAGTGAAATAGGAAGGCTACCCGAACCAAGTTTTTACAGAGAGCAGGCTAGCCAACACACACCAGCGCCACCTAATGAACAAAACACAAGTGACGCACCTAACCTCAATGTAATACAGATAACAGTACCCCCTGTAGCTGCACCCCCGCCGCAGGAAAACTAACTCAAGATGGTATTGAAACTCCGGGTACCATCTGGGTGGCACATAATACAGTAAATAGGAGTTCCCTGGTAACTTTATTTTCTAAGAGAGAAGCAAGGATTAATGATAGCCCACACAAGCACATGACAGACATAAGAAATCCACCTTTTGTGAGGATAAATATATGGGGAAATGAGTACGATGCCATGGTTGACAGTGGTAGTACCATGACTGTCATTAATGAAGAACTTTTCACTGCGCTAAAAGTAAACAGCAGACTTATACATCTACCAGACTGCGGGGTTTCTTGCACTACTGCAATTGGCAAGAAAAAGGAAAGAATCTGTTTCCAAGTGATGTTACAGCTCACATTAGACGGATACGAGCTAGATTTTATCGCTCTAGTTGTACCAAAACTGGTTACTAACATCATCATAGGTACCGATCTACTGATTTCATGGTCTTGCATCTTAGATTTCTTAAGGCATACTTTGTCTATAAAAGACAATAATATTTATTTTGTGTTACCCTTGCTGGAGGTAGACAGTTCCTCCACTGACGAGAGAACGCAAGAGGAGAGAGATTTAGAAGATGATAAATTTTTCGTAGAGCACATTACGATTAATGATGATTATTATTTAGTCAAAGTTGGGTTAGAGTTAACGAACTTTGCACCATATTTATGTGACCAGGAGGAGATGGAAGTTAATATTTGTCACACAGTGCCTTGTTTCAGCTGTAATCAGTCTGAAGAACATGAATTAAATGATTTTATCGGTACACAAGATAGGTACATAGACAACAATACACCAGACAACTTTGAAACATCTATCCAAGATAAGCTTGAGGAAACTTTTAACCTAAGTAAAGTGCAGAAACAGACACTAGCTAATATCCTTAGAAAACACAAGCCAGTATTTTCTAAGAGGATAGGATTGTGCAACAAGTATGTTCACACTTTTGCAGTGAAGGGTTTACCACCATTTGCACACAAATGTCGCCCCATACCAAATGCAATTCGTAAACAAGCAGACGAATTAATCCAGGAACTGTTAAAGGATGATATAATAGAATTGTCAACATCTATTCATGTCAGTGCTTTGTGCTGGGTTACCAGTAATCACAAAGTACGAATGACGCTTGATGCAAGATACTTAAATTCATATACACTCCCGGACCACTTTCGCGCACCTAGCGTTAATTCAATTTAGGCCCGAATGAGTAAATCTAAGTACTTCAGTGTAATCGACCTCAATAAATCATTCCTTCAAATTGCTTTGGACCCAGCAGTAGTCTATATACAGGTTTTAGACACGAGAATCGTGTATACCATTTTAAGAGGTGCGGTTTTGGACTGAATACTAGTTTTGGAGCACTACTCCGTGCTTTACATGAAATTTTCGGTGAGGAGATGAAAGAATTCGCTGTAAATTATGTAGATGACTTCTTGATTTATGATACAGATTTAGAAGCGCATCTACAACATTTGGACTACATCCTATCAAAATTCTATGAGAGCGGAATGACCATAAATTTTGGAAAATCCAGATTCTTTGTCAAAGAAGCAAATTTGTTAGGTTATGTCATTTCGTCTGATGGCATAAAATCTAACCCAGAACGTGTAAAAGCTATTAAGGATATCCCACCTCCTAAGAACCAGAAGCAACTTCGAAGATATCTAGGCATACTCAATTACCAGTCGAAATTCATCTTTAATTATTCTGCAGTCATCTCTCCATTGAGAGAACTTCTAAAGAAAGAAGTAAAATGGAAGTGGGAAGAGCGCCACCAGGCGGCGTTCGAACGAAGCAAAGCTTTATTCAAAGAATCTATTCTACTGGAGTGTCCTAACCTAGATTTACCATACCACATATTTACAGATGCTTCTGCAACTTCATTTGGAACTGTTTTATGCCAAGTTTGGGACGGAGAAAATCATATAATAGCTACAGCTTCACGAAGTCTGACAAAAACAGAGTCCAATGCATGTGTCACAGAACTTGAAATTGAATGTATTTTCTACGCTTTATCTAAGTTCAAGGATTATGTATTCAATTGCAAGATAATATTGTACACAGACCACATCAGTTTGTCCTTTATTCATAAGTGCAAACTCACAAATTCACAATTCACAAACTCACAAATTCACGATACATTCATGAAATCACATCTCATGACATAGAAATTAAACACATTGCAGGGTCAGACAATGTTTTCGCTGATGCACTTTCACGCCTCCGTGCAAACCGCTCCTTACCGGAGACGATTGCAATTCCTACACATGAAATTAAACTAATGACACTTAACCTCACAATAATGCCTTCTTTCGCAAGAAACTTAGAAATTTGGGAAATCTTAAAAGGGAAAACATTCATTTATCACATTTATTTAATACAGCATCTGAGATTATCAGGAAGCATAGGAGCATAGGAAGACATAATAACATCTTATATAAATTACATGGCAGAGATTGCTTAAAGTGGAAAGCAATTATCCCTAAGAGCATGGAAGTGGAAACGATTACCACCGTCCATAACTCGCTTATGCATGTCGGCGTTGCCAAAACAGCAACTGCTATTCAAGAGTGTTTATATGTCAAACACTTATACAGAAAGGTCAGGCAAATCATTTCGACCTGCCTTCTTTGCCAAAAAGCTAAGCCATTGAATGTAAAATATGATGTTGAACCTGAAGCTATTATAAGGGATAAGAAAAATGCCCTGGTAACTATCGACTCCTATGGTGAGTTACCAGCTGGACAGCACAATTATAAATATATCTTTGTGATTCAGGACACATTTACAAAATTCATCAAAATCTACCCCATGAAGAAAATTACTTCAAAATCATGCTTAAAGAAGATTGTAGAGGATTATATCCCTAAGTACGGGAAAATGGAAGCTCTACTGTCAGACAATGCATCAGTCCACACGAGCAAGAAATTCAATCAAACATTAAAGGATTTGGGAGTAAAACTGTATCATTTTTCAGCATAATTTCCCCAGGGCAACTTAACAGAGAGAAGTCTTCGAAATGTCACCAACTTTTTCCGTATTATGTGTCACTCCAACCACAAAAGTTGGGTTAAATACTGCCAACAGATTGAAGATCATATCAACTTTACTAAGGATTCTACAACAGGATTCACCCCAGCAGAGTTGATGCTCGAAGAAGAACCAACACCCTTATTCAGGCAGATTCCGCCACCCATCCCGAAAGGAAAACAGCTAACCCCAGAAGAGGTCATTTGAGGTCAAGAGGACTGATGGAAGTCTGTATGGTAGATTCCACCTGATGTTTTTGAAGCCACTGAGACAATCTTCAATACCTAGAGTCTATGAGGGCACTTCAAGACCTTCAGGTATCCTGTAGTGACTTACACAATACACACGGTAATGTAACACTTTAACACGACACATGATACACTAATTTTGTGAATATATTGTGAAAAACGTATCACCATACAGGAATAGGCAAACAGAATATGCATATTTAAGGTTAGAACACAAGTATAAGCCTTTCATGTTCAAGTCATAAATATTTAATTGTAAAACACACATTTAATTAATTGTCAATAATTTATTTTATTTCAGTTATTTCATTTTAATTATATCAGGTTGTCTCATAAATTAGTTCGCTTTTGTTACGTGTTTACGACAAAGCACGCCTGCACTGTATGCCCACATCACAGCTACGGCAACGAAGTTGCCTAATTGTCTAGGTAATCTGTTTACATATGCAAGGTCATCGAAGGTAAACAAGGCGATGAACTTTTCAAAACAAACTTTATTTTGTTAGGATGCACCATTATTATCAACGACATATCTCCATTTCTCAGGAACCTTATCAATTCCATTTTTCCAAAATCTTGCAGTTTTCTGGTTGACGAACTGTTCTACGGCGAGTCTGCAATCCTCGAAGAAAGTTTTGCAGGGATCAAAATAAATAATAGTCGGATGGGGCAATTTCTGGAGAATAAGGCGGGTGAGGTAACAAATCCCAGTCGAAATCCCGTAATTTCTGACGAGTTACCATAGAAGTGTGTGGTTTGGCATTGTCTTGATGAAAGATGACTTCACCATTAGATGCTAATTCTGGCCTTTTCTCTTCTAGGGCAACCTTCAGGCGATTCAACTGAGTACAGTATTTCTCTGAATTGATGGTCTTCCCAGTAGGAAGAAATTCGTAATAAATAATTCCTTTCCAATCCCTCCAAATGCACAGCAGAATCTTCTCACGATGAAGCCCTGGTTTAGGAATTGAGAGTGGTGGTTCCCATTTCTTACGCCATGATCTTCTCTTTCGGATGTTGTTGTACACAACCCACTTTTCGTCTCCTATAACCAGCTATTTCAGAAAAGGGCAGTTTCATTGCGTCTTATCAATACGTTACAGATGGAAACGCGCTGAACTCACTCAGTTCGTGCGGAACCCATACATCCCCAAGATTTACGTAACCGAATTTCTTTAGGTGCCTGGCTAGAGTTGCATGAGATAAGTTTAGCTCCTGACCTATATTCCGAGTTGTTATTCTGGGGTTGTACGTAATCATGTCAGATAAGTTTAGCTCCTGACCTACCTCCCGAGTTGTTATTCTGGGGTTGTTCGTAATCATGTCCTTTATCCTTTCCTCATCCGTAACCACAGGTCGTCCAGAACGAGCTTTGTCTTTCACAGAGAAGTTCCCAGCTCGAAATCGAGTAAACCATTTTTGACATGCCCGATTCGTCACTGCATCTTCTCCGTAAACAGCACAAATTTTCCATTGAGTTTGTGAGGCGGTTTTACCTTTACGGTAATAAAACAGCATTAAATGTCAAAAATGTTCCTTCTTGCCTTCCATATTAACATTCACAAGTTACAACTCCACACTGTTGCATCCACAAACTCGTACTGAAGTTTGGTTACCAATTCTGACATAAGGTGACCTATTTACCTTTGGCAGTGAGGTCGCTGTGGTTTGTGTTCATAGCATTCTTTTCAATTATTGTATTTGTACACAAACCCCATATTGTTAGGCAACTTCTTTGACGTAAAAGTAATGGGAGCATGCAGTGTTCTCAGGAATTCTTAGTCATAAACACGTAACAAGAAGTGAACGAATTAATGAGACATCCCAATATATATTCGTTTACAAATTGTTATGTTAAAATATTCTTTATACTGTTGTATTATATTTTGTTCATTGTAAATAACTTAAAAATGTGGATTATAAAAATACTTTAATGCAAATTTGGGGCGGGGCACACCCCACTCAAAGACAAAGATATATATTTAAAAAAACATGTTATAGTAATGCTAAGTTGTTAAATGTTCATTTATTATTATATTTCATTTAATGTATGTTTATTGTTATATTTTATGTATGTTATATTTATGTTATGGTTCATTGTTGTAAACAAAATTGTTAAATTTGGGGCATTCTTCAAAATATATGGAAACACATTGTTGAAGTATTTAAGTTAAAATTATTTTCCATAGATAGAGTCAACATGAAAAATTCAATGCCATGGCCGGGATTCGAACCACGGATCTCCTGGTTTCCATCCAGTCGCTCTTAACCTTTGAGCTACCATGGCCAACATGCCGTCCTGACATTAAATTCTCCAGTTGACCCATGGCATTGAATTTTTCATGTTGACTATATCTATCAAACTCCTTAGCCTATATATGGCTAGTGCAGAGAAATGATTAATTTCCATCAATTAAATAAAATAATAACAGTTAAATGATGAAGCCTGGGACTTAAGTACTTACGATAGTAAGTCGCAACAAATGGTGTATCTCGAATGCGAGAGCCCCTAGTGTTCTACCGGGGAAATGTATGGGTCAACTGGAGAATTAATGTCCGGACGGCACGTTGACCATGGTAGCTCAAAGGTTAAGAGCAACTGGACGGAAACCAGGAGATCCGTGGTTCAAATCCCGGCCATGACATTGAATTTTTCATGTTGACTCTATCTATCAAACACCTTAGCCTATATATGGCTAGTGTAGAGAAATGATTAATTTCCATCAATTAAATAAAATAATAACAGTTAAATGATGAAGCCTGGGACTTAAGTACTTACGATAGTAAGTCGCAACAAATGGTGTATCTCGAATGCGAGAGCCCCTAGTGTTCTACCGGGGAAATGTATGGGTCAACTGGAGAATTAATGTCTGGACGGCACGTTGACCATGGTAGCTCAAAGGTTAAGAGCGACTGGACGGAAACCAGGAGATCCGTGGTTCAAATCCCGGCCATGACATTGAATTTTTCATGTTGACTCTATCTATCAAACACCTTAGCCTATATATGGCTAGTGTAGAGAAATGATTAATTTCCATCAATTAAATAAAATAATAACAGTTAAATGATGAAGCCTGGGACTTAAGTACTTACGATAGTAAGTCGCAACACATGGTGTATCTCGAATGCGAGAGCCCCTAGTGTTCTACCGGGGAAATGTATGGGTCAACTGGAGAATTAATGTCTGGACGGCACGTTGACCATGGTAGCTCAAAGGTTAAGAGCGACTGGACGGAAACCAGGAGATCCGTGGTTCAAATCCCGGCCATGACATTGAATTTTTCATGTTGACTCTATCTATCAAACACCTTAGCCTATATATGGCTAGTGTAGAGAAATGATTAATTTCCATCAATTAACTAAAATTATTTTCCATATTTTGAAGAGGGCATTTGTAACGATATGTTTTAGTTAGAACTTTTTATATGAATATTGTTTTCTGATATGACTTAGTAGGCCATGTAATGACAATATTAAAAACAAATATATGTGTAATTTTGTAACTGGCCGTAGTAATAATTGTATTACATAATGCGGTGACGTAACAGTACATCGGCCAATCACAAAATTAATAGAGTAATGATAGTTACAGAAAATCAATAATCTTGAGATAGATATATGTTCTTCAGTCTTGTTTCATGACGATGAAAAATGTTGCGGTGAATATAATTGTAAAGGAAAGTTAATAACCTTCAAAAAGAGTTATTCAGTATTCGCAATAGTGACGAGTGGTCATTAAATTATATAATCAAATTATATAGTTAATCAAATTCAATCATCAAGAAGTGCAATTTAACATGCAATGATTAAGATGGACGGTCACAAAGATGGCTCCCAACTTTGGGGCTGATTACTCATCGAGAATCGAGATGACGACCTGTTATATCGCCACAAATATTAACTTAAAAATAAGGATTTATCAATGTGTTGAAGGTAATTTACAGTGACTGATTAAGAAAGAAAGTTAAAGTGAATTGTAATCCAGAGAACAGATCTCATGACTCTTATTTAATAAAATCTCGACCTGGATCTTCCAAACAGTCTGCGTGCTTCGTATCTGCTGCGAGTGGTGGAAAACCACCACAAATTGGAGTAATAGATGTTTTGATAGTTTGCATTTTGGTAATTAAATTGTGTGTATTGTGTTCTATCTTTCAAGTAAGAAGTAATTAAGCTTTTGGGTATTCCTCTTATACCAAAATTGTCCAATTTTTTGGTAAGAATATCATGATCGACACAATCAAATGCTTTTGATAGGTCAAAAAATAAGGCTCCGACCTTTTCATTACTCTCTAACTTCATAGAAGCCTGGTGTACAAACTCTGCAACAGCAGTAATTGTTGACAGACATTTTCTGAAGCCATGCAGGAAACCTTGAATGATGATTTTCTTCAGAAATGATAAAAGTCTGTTTAATATTAACTTTTCAAATATTTTTGCTCTCTCAGAGGTTAATGTAATGGGCCTATAGTTGTTTATATCATGTTCATCTCCTTTTTTATACATGGGCCGCACTATGCTTGTTTTGAGACAGTGAGGAAATTCACCTTTCCCTATTGAATTGTTAATAAGATACGAAATGGGCTTTGCTATGACATATTTACAATGCTTTAAAATGATGGGGCTTATTTCATCCCACCCATGTGATGATTTATTTTTTAAGTCTGATATTATATTGTCACCCAATTAGCGGAAGGCACGACCGGCGACAGCTGGAAGGGACCCGAGGCAGCCGAGCCACGCCCCCCCCCCCATTAATCTGTCACTAACTGAGGAGTGATTAGGGAAATGTCACTTGTCCCTGGGCGTTTCTCTCCCCTTCTACTGTCCTCTGGAACTTTCGGGTGATTCGCGGAAAACCAGAGACTTCTAGAAAAACAGTGATATTCCTATAAAAAGGGCTTCAATGAGGAGTCAGGCAGTTCTTCTTGGCAAGCAGCGGAAGAGTGCAGCCCTAGTGTAAGGACGAGAACACTGTGTACGTGCGTAGGAGGAGTTTACGTAATTGCAAGAGCAAAGTGGAATTGTAACAGACAAAATGCTGAATCGTAATTGTGTGCATTACGTAATTCTGTGTAATTGGCAAGTGTTTAACTGTAAGTCGGTGGAAATAAAGAACATTTTTGAGTGGTGTAATTGGACTTTTCATTTCACGAACCCACAAAGTCACACTGGTGTCAGGAAGCGGGACGATAACTTCACCGAACATTACAACCATGGACGCGGCATTGGAACAATTTTTGGAGAAGATGATGGAAATGAAGGCCGAATTAACAGAGAAGACGGAAGCGGCAAGTAACAACCTGGCCGCAGAGTTGAAGGAAATGAAGACGGCAAATGAAAACCTCGCTGCAAAGACGGAAACGGCAAACAACAACTTGGCCACGACAATGACCGCAAAGATGGCCCAAATGACCACGGAAATGAAGGTGGCGAACGAGGCTCTCGCCGCCAAATTTGAAGAACAGTTGGCTGGCGTGAGGGATGACGTGACGGAGCTGGGCAAGCAGATGGGGCAAGTGGACGAGCGCGTCGAGGACCTGGCGAGCCACGTTAACGACCTGGAAGGGAAGGCCGACAGCAGCGTCAAGAACCTGAACGCGATGGTGGAGGACGTCGTCGGCAGGAGGTTGAAGGATTTGAAGGCTGACGCATCGGGACACGACACGACATCGGCGCGCGTCAAACCTCCGAAATATGACGGCGCGTCAACATTTGAGGTCTTCCGCCGCCAGTTCGACACAGTGGCCAAGCACCGGAGGAGGAGGCCACACAGTTAATAGCCAGCCTCCAGGGACGGGCCGCGGAAGTCCTAAACGCGGTGCAGACAACGGCGGCGCCCAACGACATCTGGGAGGCCCTGCAGAATCGCTTCGGGAACCACCGCTTAGCCGCAGCATACCGCAGCCAACTAAAGGCAAGGTCACAGCAGCCGGGGGAGACGCTGCAAGAGTTCACCATAGCGATTGAGCAGCTGGCTAGCAAGGCCTTGGTTGACCTGCCACTGGAGTTCGTATCCCGGGAAGCCGCCTACAACTTTGTCGACGGGGTACGGGACACGGAGATTCGTCAGCGCCTAATGCTCGGCGATTATAAAACCATCCACGAGGCGCTGACAGCGGCAGGATGGAGGCGGCCAAGGTAACATCTATCCCGACGTCGAGAACGAGGAGTGTCCGCTACGCCGGAGACAGAAGACCAGCTGAGGGACGCCGGCGAACACCTAGTGGCCTGTGTTGGGGGTGTGGACAGCCCGGACACCTGCAGAGAGACTGCCCACACCACGCAGAGCAGCCGGAAAACGAGTAAGGGCCGTCGTGGAGAGGGGCAGGTCGGCGCCATCACCACCATCCCCTCGAGTGACACTGCGCGCCGTCAGCCGGTGCATGGATGACAGCCTCATCGCGGACGGTTGGGTAAGAGGAAAGCCGTGCCGCGTGCTGGTGCACACCGGGGCGGCCGTGACCATCATCAGACCTGACGTGGCAAAGGGTTTGCCGACAAGGAAGCCGAGCCGACCATACCAGCTTGTCACGGCATCAGCGGACACCTTGCCTGTGGAGGAGGCCCTGCTGGAGCTGACCTTGGGACGGAGTGCCGTGCGTCTGCGGGTGTTCGTCGCGAAGGTGGCTGAGGAGGTGATTCTGGGACTGGATGCCCTCAGGAGCCATGAGGCGACGGTCGACGTCGGCAAGAAGGTCCTGCGGCTCAACGGAGAAGAGGTTATACTCCGTCAACCAGAAGAGCGCCTTTAAATTTGCAGGGTCGTCTTGGACGAAGACGTGGATGTCCCCGCGAGAAGCGAGGTGGTGGTGACGGAGCGACTGGAAGACCAGAGAACCAGGAACATGATGCTGGACCAGAAGACGCCTGTGCACGGACTATGTGTAGCCAGGGCACTGCTGCCGTGCCGAGAGGATGTGCCGGTGAGACTGGTAAATCCAACGGACGCCGATCACGACGTTCAGGCCGGGACGGCGTTGGGAACGTGCGAGCCCGTGGTAAGCGTAACAGCAATCGACAAGACGCAGGAGCCGGTGCGACGCACCACCTGGGGCCACGGCTAGAAGGCTTACTAGAGAGGGCGGCCGACTACCTGAACGCAGAGCAGCTGGAGAAAGTTCGACAACTGCTAAGACGATACCAGCGCGTCTTCAGCCAAGGTGATAGTGACTACGGCCGCACGGACAAAGTGCTTCACCGCATCTTCACCGGAGACGCCCGGCCTATTCGGCAACCACATAGACGCGTCCCGCTGGCGAAGCAAGCGGCGGTACGAGACATGCTGGAGGACATGAGATCCAGGGGAGTGATCGAAGAGTCTGACAGCCCTTGGTGTTCCCCTACAGTCTTGGTGACCAAGAAGAACGGCGAGCTGCGCTTCTGCGTAGACTACAGAAAGTTGAACACTGTCACCCGGAAGGACTGTTTTCCCTTACCCCGGATTGACGACACACTGGACACGCTAGCTGGTGCACAGTGGTTCTCGACCCTGGACCTGAAGTCGGGCTACTGGCAGGTAGCTCTAGCCCCAAGAGACAAGGAGAAGACCGCATTCTCGATAGGCCAAGGGCTCTGGCAGTTCACGGTTATGCCCTTTGGCCTCTGCAATGCACCAGCTACCTTCCAACGCCTCATGGAGTCAGTGGTGAGAGGGCTGACTTACGACGCCTGCCTGCTATACCTGGACGACATCATCGTCGGCAAGACTTTTGAAGACCATCTCCAGAATCTGAGTAAGGTGCTACAGAGACTGCAGGCGACCAACTTGAAGCTGAACGCGAAGAAGTGCCAGCTCTTCCGCAAGGAAGTGAACTACTTAGGCCACATAGTATCAGCAACCGGAGTGACCACAGACCCGGAGAAGACACAGGTTGTGAGAGATTGGCCTCGCCCAAAGGATAAGAAAGAGTTGCGCAGTTTCCTGGGGCTGTGCAGTTATTACTGCCGCTTCATAAAGGGGTTCTCCAGCATCGCCAAACCCCTCACCTGCCTGACAGAGGAACACCGGCCTTATGCATGGACAGAGGACGCCGAAAACGCTTTCCAGCATCTAAAGAAGACCCTTCCAGTACTCAAATTTTGGGTTTCCCACAACCGGGTGGCGCCTTCATTGTGGACACCGACGCCAGCGACCATTGCATTGGAGGTGTCCTATCGCAGATCCAGGATGGCCATGAGCGGGTGATAGCCTACTACAGCAAGACGCTATCCAAGCCAGAGAAGAACTACTGCGTCACCCGACGAGAATTACTGGCGGTAGTAAAGACCTTGGAGCACTTCCACAAGTACCTGTACGGTCAGCCATTCCACCTGAGGACTGACCATTCCGCCCTAACCTGGCTATTGAGCTTTAAGAACCTGGAAGGCCAGACAGCACGTTGGGTCCAGAGGCTGCAGGAGTATGACTTCACCTCGGAACATCGTAGAGGGAAGAGCCACGGTAACGCTGACGCCATGTCCCGAAGACCCTGTCCAGAAGAGTGCGGCCAGTGCACAAGAGCGGAGGAGAAGGAGCGTGCCGCAGCAGTCCGAGTAGTCACGGCAGTGCCTGCGGATGGCTGGGATAGCGCAGGCCTGAGGAGGGAGCAGCTGGCGGACGCAGACTTGGGGCCACTCTTGAGGGAAGTGGAGGCAGAGACGAGACCAACCTGGGAGGACATCGCACCGAGGAGCGCCACCTACAAGTCGTACTCGGCCCAATGGGACTCGTTGAAGACCAGAGATGGCGTGCTGTTCCGGGTATGGGAGTCACCCGATGGGAAGACGCAGAGAGAACAGTTGGTACTTCCCCGGAGTAAGGTCCCGGAAGTCTTGAAGGAAGTGCACGCCGGTACTTCGGGAGGACACCTGGGAGCGAACCGAACGATTGACAAACTACGGCAGCGCTACTACTGGCTGAGACTCCGAGCAGATGCTGAGAGGTGGTGCCGTCAGTGTTACGTGTGCGCGGCGAGTCGTGGCCCCCAGACTAGGAGCCGGGGTCGCATGCAGCAGTACAACGTCGGAGCGCCATTCAAACGGATCGCCATTGACATTGCTGGACCGTTCCCAGTTTCCGACCGAGGTAACAAGTACCTAATGGTGGTCGTGGACGACTTCACCAAGTGGCCGGAGGTGTATGCCATCCCAAACCAAGAGGCAAAGACAATCACAGGTTGCCTCGTGGAGCAAGTGTTCTGGCGATTTGGGGTGCCGTTAGAGCTACACAGTGACCAGGGTACCAACTTTGAATCCAGCCTAATGAAGGAGGCACTACAAAAGCTTGGGGTGAACAAGACCCGCACGACGCCTCTACATCCCCAGTCGGATGGCATGGTCGAAAGATACATCAAGACCTTAGAGGAACACCTGAGGAAGGTCGTGGCCAGCCATCAGCGAGACTGGGACGTCAAGGTGCCACTGTTCTTGCTGGCCTACCGCTCGTCTACACACGACACAACTGGGATGACGCCAGCCAGCTTAATGTTCGGCCGAGAGTTACGCCTCCCTTGTGACCTGGCTTTTGGAAGCCCTCCGGAAGCGAAACAGCCAGCAACCGAGTATGTGGAGAACTTGGTGGACCATCTCCACGACATGCACGAGATGGCTCGCCAGAACATCCAGAAGGCGAGCGACCGCATGAAGACCAGGTATGACAGGCAAGCCAACAGCTAAGGGTTGCAGCAAGGTGACCTGGTCTGGTTGTACCATCCTACCCAGACCAAGGGACGCTGCCCGAAGCTCCAGCAGCCATGGCAAGGACCGTACCGGGTGGTGAAGAGGATTAACAACGTGGTCTACCGCATCCAAAAGGTTCCCCGAGGGAAGATGTTGGTGGTACACCTGGATCGCCTAGCCCGCTACGATGGTGCTGTTCGGGACGACCAGCTTTGAGGAGGGAGCAGTGTCACCCAATTAGCGGAAGGCACGACCGGCGACAGCTGGAAGGGACCCGAGGCAGCCGAGCCACGGCCCCCCCCCATTAATCTGTCACTGAGGGGTGATTAGGGAAATGTCACTTGTCCCTGGACGTTTCTCTCCCCTTCTCCTGTCCTCTGGAACTTTCGGGTGATTCACGGAAAACCAGAGACTTCTAGAAAAACAGTGATATTGCTATAAAAAGGGCTTCAATGAGGAGTCAGGCAGTTCTTCTTGGCAAGCAGCGGAAGAGTGCGGCGCTAGTGTAAGGACGAGAAGACTGTGTACGTGCGTCGGAGGAGTTTACGTAATTGCGAGAGCAAAGTGGAATTGTAACGGACGAACTGGTGAATCGTAATTGTGTGCATTACGTAATTCTGTGTAATTGGCAAGTGTTTAACTGTAAGTCGGTGGAAATAAAGAACATTTATGAGTGGTGTAATTGGACTTTTCATTTCACGAACCCACAAAGTCACAATATCTATTATCTCCTTTTCTTATATCGGACTTCAGAATAAGGATATGATTTATGCTATCCCTGCATGTTAAAGATTTTCTACCTACATTTAGAAAGAATTCATTAAAAAGTTCACTAACACAGGATCGTTAATTGTTTCCCCATCTAATTTAAGGTTAATATTTTTTGGAGTTATCTTATTCCGTTTGCTTTCATTTATGAAACCCCATGCTGTTTTTGAAATATTAATAAATTTATTTAGTCTATATTTATATGAATCTGCTCTTAAGACATCAAGATAGTCAAAATATTGGTTTTTGGTAGTTTTGTATTTCTCTCTATAAATGCCAAACCTGTGTATTTCTCTATCTGATACAATTTTTTCATTTCTTGCTTTAGTTTAATTAACTGAGAAGTAAATTTGAACGGTTTTTTACATTTTTTTGCAGTTTTATTACTTTTATTGGGCAGCAATGTTCAAAGTATGCATTAAAAATACTGTTGAAATCGTCCCATTTGTCATTTATATTACTGCTCGTATACATGCTATCCCTAGATTAAACACTTAAAGAATTTACAAGCAAGTCCAAGCACCAAAGCCTTTGCTTTTTCATTAATGTTAAATTGTGTGTTCTGTAGCCTATGAGTGCAAAATCAATACATTGTGCATAGTGGTCAGATGTGAAGGTATTAAGTACACAGGCTTTTAGGACTTGTTCATCAATGTTAGTAACAACATGATCGATTATTGTTTTTGAGATGTTCGTAACCCTTGTAGGAGTGTGGATTAGTTCAACAAGATTAAAGGATAGTTTTTTATAGTTATAGTCCATTGGATCCAGATTTATATTGAAATCCCCTGCAAGAATAATTTTTGTATTAGTTCCTGAATATCTATCTAAGAGGCTTTCCAATATGTGTAAGAATTGAATCAGGCATGCGCTAGGGGATCTATAGACCCCAAAAACATATACACTTTCTGATTTTGTTGTTACAAAATTTGAGGACGCGAAACATGTCTTCAATATAGGTACTTAAGTGAAGCCGATGTGTAATAAATAGTCCATAATTTAATAATTTTACCTTTAATCACATTTTAATTCTTATATGCCTGACATATCTTCATCTGTTGAGCCATTATCACCATCATCCTCACATTGTAAATGAATACCTTGATGATGAACAGTGAACCAGTTTTGTTAGAAATATGTTGCAATTGTAAATACTATCACCTTATTTGTTTATCCATTCATGTGTTTACTGTTAATCTGTAATATAAAATTGTATTGACGAAGCCGATATTTCTGCAATTGGAAATCTTATGGTGAATAAATTTGATTTGATTGTCTTAAATTATAATTCCTTCATTCCTTCAGTTTTTTTTCTTCCTTTAGTAATTCTTTTTCCTAATACTCCCGTTTTATTACATCCACATGATGGCATACGGTTTCCCATTCCATTCATCCAATTTGCTCAAATCATTGGCAGCACAACATTACGTTTTTCATTTTAAATGTTACATTTCTGCAAGCAACCCGCTGTTTGGCATCCATCCATATTAATTCTATAGGATTCAGATACTGATAGAAGGGAGGAAGCCTTAAGGTTACATGGTTATATTATGACAATATTTGGTCACTCAAATAGCTCTTCTGAGTCAGCTTATTGGTTGAGCTGACTTATTAAATCATACAATTTTGTTTTGGTGCTACCTTCATAAAACAGGGTATTGTGATTTTGTAACCAGAAAAGTGTACAACATCTTAAAGATTGACATTGGAGGCTCATCTAGTTGTGTATTATGGTAAGAGGCATTAACTCTATTGCTAGCACTCAGTTAACGGATAAATTTGGAATTAACACTGTGTGTAACCATTTAACATAATTTTCGGTTAAATTTTTTTAAATTTAAAGGGAGTCGATTAATGACACTAAACAACACTTTTAAATTTTTCCGGAACATGTTTCAGAGACTTTGCCTCTATCCTCAACTGGCCATCAACTGGTTCTCATTGTTGTAGTTGACAATATTTTGTCATAGGTCTCCTCTGGTGGCAGTTCAAGGAACTTGCTGAACAAATCTTTCTGGGGGATGTCGAAATTGAATACTTTGTTCCTATTGTTTGAAATGAAGATTTGTTCCCATGTGGATAGTTCTTGTTTTCCTGATGTATCTTTTAGTAGATTTGGTTCTGGATTTATGTTGTGTTTTTTTCCCCAAAAATGCGTGGCAACTGCTGATTTTTCTAATTGTTTATATTTTATGTTTCTTAAGTGTTCCTTTGCTCTTGTTTCTAAATTTCTTTTGGTTTTTCCAATATAAATTTGACTACAGTCACTGCTTTCAATTTGATATATACCAGATTATTTGTTAGATGGAATGGCATCTTTGATGTTTGAGCACATTAGGTTTTTTTAAGGAGAAGTGGTTGATTGGTGCTAGTTGAATGTTTTGTTTTTTGAAGACTTTTTTCAATTTATCATAGGCTCATGGATGGTAAGTGAATTTTTTGAAAATCATATTAGTTTCTGTAGCTGAGAGGGTTGTGGTTTCCTTTATTAGCCTCCTCTTTTTTGCTAAGTTCACTTTTTTGTCTTCAATTATACAACCCTCAACCTTCAATAACACCCTCTCAGCTACAGAAACTAATATGATTTTCAAAAAATTCACTTACCATCCATGGGCCTATGATAAATTCAAAAAAGTCTTCAAAAAACAAAACATTCAACTAGCACTAGTCAACCATTTCTCCTTAAAAAACCTAATTTGCTCAAACATCAAAGATGCCATTCCATCTAACAAGAAATCTGGTATATATAAATTGAATGCAGTGACTGTAGTCAAATTTATATTGGAAAAACCAAAAGAAATTTAGAAACAAAAGCAAAGGAACACTTTAGAAACATAAAATATAAACAATTAGAAAATCAGCAGTGGCCACGCATTTTTGGGGAAAAAAAAAAAAAAGCAACATAAATCCAGAACCAAAGCTACTAAAACATACATCAGGAAAACAAGAACTATCCACATGGGAACAAATCTTCATTTCAAAAACTAGGAACAAAGTATTCAATTTCGACATCCCACAGAAAGATTTGTTCAGCAAGTTCCTTGAACTGCCACCAGAGGAGACCTATGACAAAATATTGTCAACTACACCAATGAGAACCAGTCGATGGCCAGTTGAGGATAGAGGCAAAGTCTCTGAAACATGTTCCGGAAAAATTTAAAAGTAAGTGTTTTTAGTGTCATTAATCAACTCCCTTTAAATTTAATTTATCACAACACTGTTTTCAACACTTCCAAGAAAGGAATTATAATTTTCAGTATTCATTTCTTCATGAACACTTAATATGCAAATGACTGTCACAGTACTTTACAGTCAATTGTACTCACGGGGGCGGGGGCAGAGGATTTGCACACATACTGCATCTAGTAGCAGGAGTGATACATGCGCTGAGTATAGGAGCTGGAAGGAGACAGAAAGGCAAGAAGGTTAGACGGGGCTCGCTGACTGTTCTGTGGTGAAGGTCAGTGTTGTAGAACCATTGTGCGACATATTTAGTTTTTTTTTATTTAACATCCTCCAACGTAAGTTAAAATTGAACAATGAATGAAATAGGTGTAATGATGCTCAAGTGAGCTCAGGATCCATGAAGCTTAGAGTTATCATACCTTCATCCTTCCGAATAAGGGAAAACTCCAGATAGAACCTTATCTAGATTCAAATCATGACCTCTTGAATGTGAGGCAGAAACATTAAACCCACACCATAGAGGCGAACAGTGTTGCCTTCCTGGGATGAAATGCCTGTGATGTTGATGAATCCAACAACAATTTGGACTTACAGAGCAGAATGGAGCTGGGAAAGTGTGAGCTAGCTGTGAGTGTGATGTGCAAGGGAACCATAGAAACAATTTCCCAAGATTTCAGAACCCTGGAAGACTTATTCAAAAGGGCAGCCGACCATCTAACCATGTCTCAACTAGAGAGTGTCTGACATTTATTTCAACATTACCAATCAGTACTCAGCCAAAGAGATGATTACAATGGTCACACAGACTAGGAGCTCTGCCACATTGAGCTAAAGATGCCAGACCTCTCCAGGAACCAACATTAGTTCCTCTGGCGAATCGAGCAAGGGTACAAGACTTGCTGCAGGACATGAGATCCAGAGTCCAACAGCCCTTTGTGCTCCCCTATAGTCACAGAGAAGAACAGCAAATTACGCTTCTGTGTGATCTATAGGAAGCTGAATGCTATCGTTCAAAAGGACTGCTTTCCCTTTCCCAATGATGATGACATCCTGGGCACTCTCTCTGGTATCAAGGGTTCCTGTATTTGAAATAAGAATACAGGTAGATGACTCTAGATTCCAGATGCAAGAAGTCTGCATTCTTGATGTGCCAAGGGCTTTGGCAGTTCACAGTTATGCCCTTTGGCCTCTGTAATGCACCAGCCACCTTCCAGCACCTAATGAAATCGGTAAGGAGAGTGACTTACAACACCTGCCTAATATACCTGGATATCATCATGGTTTGCAACACCCTCGAGTATCTTCTGGAAAAGCTGAGCAAGGTACTAGGATGGCAAGTAGGCAACCTAAAGCTGAATACGAAGTACCAGTTCTTTTACACAAGGTTCACCATTTGCATCACACAGTCTTACCAACTGTGGTGGCCATGGATTCAGAGAAGGCTCAGGCTATTAGGGATTGCCTAACCTGAAAGATAAATAGGGGTGGCGCATTCACTCCCATCCTTGGAAAACGCTAAACTTAAAAGTAAAATTCAGTGGTTGCCCAACTTTTCATTTTTAAGTTACTTCACCATTTACTCACAAATTAGTGTTATTACACACTATTTCTGCCTTTCATTAAAATATTCGAGATTAAGAGAGCAAATGTGTATTTTTGCCATAACACCCAACACAAAAACCAATAATTAAAATTATACAATGAGTTGACTGAGACACTGCACTTCACATACCACAAATTTTCTTTCAACGCGTTTCGCCTCCACTTGAAGGCATTATTAAGAAATTTCTTGAGATAATGCCTTCAAGTGGAGACGAAATGTGTTGAAAGAAAATTTGTGGTATGTGAAGTACACAGTGTCTCAACTCCTTGAATAATTTTAATTATTACTTCACAGTGTTAATTCCAATTTAAAGTTTTCAAATTAAAAAACCAAGTTGTTTCCTAAGTTTCCAATAACCTAATGACTATTACATAAGTTTATAATAGTCTAAACTTTGTTAGCCACATAACATTTTTCCTTGTAGAAAGAAACGAAAACTGTATTCTTTAAATATTACCTGGATGGTCAAAATTGAACAGCCCCTTCTCTGCTCGTGCTTTTTCTGCTGGTGTTAGTTCTCGATAGAAGCTGTCCTGACTTATGCATACAACTTGCCTCTCTGTATGATCCATGTCTACCTGTCCAAGCTTTTCCATAATTCTTTTACACACTGTAGACTGCAATGAGAGAACAAAACAACTTTATATAATGTTCTATCAATAATATTTCTTCGGAGAAAGAGGTAAATGAATATATACTTGGAACCATTACAAGGAAAATTATTACTTTTGAAAATATTTCAAATCACTATTGAAAGCCAATAAACATTCATGAGAAGAATATAACAAGCACGATAAAGCACAAAAGGGGCAGACATTTCATTATAAATTTTTCCATAGTAATTAAGTAACCATTCATCCAATCTTAACTCCATGATATAATTTTATAGAGGACATTCTCCACTGTTGATTAAGCCACAGTTATTAGCAGCTTATATGATTGAATAGGTGGGACACACTAAAGTTTTCCATTGACTCTACCCATTCAGTACTTGCCCTAGACATGGTTAATGTGAAAGAACAATTAATTTCCGAAATTACCCTAATAGGTTATGTGATATATGGAGGAATTTAGTAGCTCTGACGTATAAATTAATTCATAATATTATTTATCATTTTTTCATACCATGCCACTTAAATTTAAATTTTTAAGGGACTAGTTTCGGAAGCTGTTGCTTCCATTCTCAACCTCAAGGGTCTGTCATCTGTTGTTGATGCCTGCAGTCTTCTCTCTGGTGGTGGAACAATAAACTTCTTTATAAATTGTCAACTGGTGGAATTTCGAAGTTTGTTAATTGTTCTTTATAATGTCACCTGATCGTCGAACATACAACAAAACCAGCTGGCAGAAAGAGCTGGCAAAAAGAGAGGGGCAGATGGCCTCTGTAATGCACCAGCCACCTTCTAGTATCTAATGAAATCGGTAAGGAGAGTGACTTACAACACCTGCCTACTATACCTGGATATCATCATGGTTTGCAACACCCTCAAGTATCTTCTGGAAAAGCTGAGCAAGGTACTAGGATGGCTACACTCGTGTGACGGAATGGTGCTTCTGTGGGAGTGGGGGGAGAGAGAGAAGCTGAGAAATGTCAGGACTGGTCCATTGCCTTCGTGAAAGACTGTAACCCTCCGTGAGGAATCGGGAAAGTTCCAGTACCAATGGCTAATGGATATAGGCAGCGCTCTGTTCGAGATGAATTAGTTATTGGTAGGAAGCCATGAAGAGTGCAGCGCTAGTGACCAGTGTGCAGACTGGAAGATTGTATACATGTGTGAGTTATCAAAAGTGTATTTCTACGGAAATAAAGAACGATTTGAATTTCTGCAAGTTGGACCTTTAATTCTACGAACCCACAAAGTCACAATTGAAGTCAGGAAGTGGAACATCGACAATCAACGCGGCATTGGAAAAGATTTTAGAGAAGATGATGAAAATGAAGGCCACACTGACCTCGGAAATAAAAGCGGCAAATAATAGCCTGGCAGCGGAACTAACAGAAATGAAGACGGCAAATGACAACCTCGCTGCCAAAACAGAAGCGGCAAATAACACCTGCCCGCGAAGCTGGAAGAAATGAAGACAACCAACAATAACCTCACAAAGAAGATGGAAGAAATGAAGACCGCGAACGAGGCCCTCGGCGCCAAATTTTGAGGAACAGTTGGCCGGCGTGAAGGACATTGTGGAGCTGGGAAGCGGATGGGTGAAGTGGATGAGCGCGTCGAAGACCTGGCAAACCACGTTAACGACCTGGAGAGAAAGGCCAACAGCACCCTGAACGCCAATGTGGAGGACGTCGTAGGCAGGAGGTTGAAGGATTTAAAGATCGACGCGTCGGGACGCGACACAGCTCTACGCGCCAAACCTAAATACGACGGCGCGATAACGTTCGAAGTCTTCCGCCGCCAGTTCGACACAGTGGCCAGGTACAACAAGTGGTCACCGGAGGAAGAGGCCACACAGCTAATAGCCAGCCTCCAGGGACGGGCCGCAGAAGTCCTGAACGCGGTCCAGACAGCGGCTGCGCCCAAGGACATCTGGGAGGCCCTGGAGAACCGCTTTGGAAACCACCGCTTAGCCGCAGCGTACCGCAGCCAGCTGAAGTCAAAGTAGCAGCAGCCAGGGGAGACGCTGCAGGAGTTCGCCCTGGCAATTGAGCAGCTGGCCAGCAAAACCCTAGTGGACCTCCCACAAGAGTTTGTATACCGGGAAGTCGCCTACACCTTTGTTGACAAGGTGCGAGACACCGAGATATGTCAGCGCCCAATGCTCGGCAATCACAAACTACCCATGAGGCGCTAACCGCAGCATTGAGGATGGAGGCAGCCAAGGTGACGGCTACCCTGACGTCGTGAACCAGGAGTATCCGCTACACCGGAGTCCGAAGACCAGTCCAGGGACGCCGACGAGGACCTAGTGGCCTGTGTTGGGGGTGTGGACATTAACCCATTAGTCCTGGACCCGTAGGAGAAGGACCTGGGCCTCCTTGGACAAGGGAGTTACCGAGCTGTCCCAAAAGGGCGCCCGGCTCCTCCGTGGGGCAAGACCTTATACTTTACCAAGCCCCCACATCTGGTCCTGTGGACTCAAGACGGGATGGAAATGGATACATCACTTACGCGCGCCAACACCAAAATGGCACGGCTAGCGCTTACGCGCGCCTACACCAAAATATAACGGCTACCGAACCTCGGTGGGGCCGCCTGGTGATCTACCACACCTTCTACTAGCTATGCTGGCTATTACGCGAGAATATTAATGGCTTCTCTCAACCCCGTCCGGAGACGTACCCGATCTCCCACGGGTATCGGGAACCACTGCCCCCTCGAGTCCAACCCAATCCGAACTCCCCAGCAGGGAGTGGTTTGAATGTTCGGCCCGAGGTTCCTCAAGTAACGTCAGAGGTACCACGAGTGATAGGAGTCCACAGCGCCCGCACCACGGCAGTTGAAGGGGACCGATCACCCCTGCGGGGGGTGTGGGCAGCCGGGACACGTAGAGAAACATTGCCGAAACCAGGAAGAGCAGTCGGAAGAACGAGTAAGGCCCGGCGTGGTGAGGGGCACGTCGGCGGCGACATCACCATCCCCTCAAGTGAAACTGCGAGCCATCAACCGAAGAATGGATGACAGCCTCATCGCGGTTGGGTGAGAGGGAGGCCGTGCCGCGTGCTCGTAGAAACCAGGGCAGCCATGGCCGTCATCAGACCTGACAGCCAGGGGTTTGTCGATGAGGAACCTGAGTAGACCATACAAGCTGATAACGACATCGGGCGATACCTTGCCTGTGGAGGAGGCCCTGCTGAAGTTGACCTTGGGGCAGAGTGCCGTACATCTGTGGGTGTTCGTCGCGAAGGTGGCTGAGGAGGTCATACTGGGATTCGATGCCCTCTGGAGCCAAGAGGCGACGGTCGACGTCGGCAGGAAGGTCCTGCAGCTTAAAGGAGAAAGGGCCATACTCCGGCAAACCGAAGAGCGCCTTGGAATCTGCAGGGTCGTCTTGAAGGAAGACGTGGTTGTCTCCGCGAGAAGCGAGGTGGTGGTGACGGTGCGACTGGAACGCCAGCGAACTAGGAACATGATGCTGGACCTCAAGACGCCTGTACACGAGGTATGTGTAGCCAGAACATTATTGCCGTGCCGACGGGTGCCAGTGAAGCTGCTCAACCTGACGGATACCGATAACGACATCCAGGCTGGGACGGAGTTGGGGACGTACGAGTTCGTGGTCAGCGTGACAGCAATCGACAAGACACAGGAGCCGGTGCCGACGCAACACCTGGGGCCCCGGCTGGTAGGCTTACTGAGCAGGGCGGCCGACCACCTGACCGCAGAACATCTGGAGAAGGTTCGACAACTGCTGAGACGACACCAGCGCGTCTTCAGCCAAGGTAACAGTGACTACGGCCGCACGAACAGTGCTTCACCGCATCGACACCGGAGACGCCCAGCCTATACGGCAACCACATAGACGCGTTCCGCTGGCTAAACAAGCGGCGGTACGAGACATGCAGGAGGGCATGAGATCCAGGGGAGTAATCGACGAGTCTGACAGCCCTTGGCGTTACCCTGTACTTCTGATGACGAAGAACAACGGCGAGCTAAGCTTCTGCGTGGACTACAGAAAGTTGAACACTGTCACAAGGAAGGATTGCTTTCCCTTACCCCGCATTGAGGACACTCTGGACAAGCTTGCTCGTGCACAATAGTTCTCGACCTTGGAGCTGAAGTCGGGTTACTGGCAGGTAGCTCTGGAACCAAGAGACAAGGACAAGACCGCATTCTCGACAGTCCAAGGGCTTTGGCAGTTCACAGTTTTGCCCTTTGGCCTCTGCAACGCACCAGCCACATTTCAACGCCCCATGAAATCAGTAATGAGAGGATTGACATATGACGCATGCCTGCTATAACTGGACATCGTCGTCGGCAAGACCTTCGAATACCATCAGGAAAACCTGAGCAAGGTGTTACAGAGGCTGCAATCGACCAACCCGAAGCTAAACGCAAAGAAGTGTCAGCTCTGACCCAGCGAAGACGCGGGCCGTGAGAGATTAGCCTCGGCCGAAGGATGAGGGAATTGCGCAGTTTTCTGGGGCTGTGCAGTTATTATCGCCGCTTCATAAAGGGATTCTCCAACATCGCCAAGCGCCTCAACCGCCTGACAGAGGCACACCGACCTTATGTGTGGACGGAGGACGCCGAAGGAGCATTCCAGCACCTGAAGACACTGTGCAGTGCTCCTATTCTGGGATTTCCACAACCAGTTGGGGCTTTCATTGTGGACTCCGACGCCAGCGACCACTGCATTGGGAGTGTCCTATCCCAAGTCCAGGACGGCCACGAGCGGGTGACAGCCTACTACAGCAAGACACTATCCAAGGCAGAGAAGAACTACTGCGTCAGGCGGCGAGAGCTACTGCCGGTAGTGAAGATCTTGGAGCACTCCCACAAATACCTGTACGGTCAGCCATTCCACCTGAGGACTGACCATTCCGCCCTAAGCTGACTACTGAGCTTTAGAAACCTGGAAGGCCAGACAGCACGTTGGGTCCAGAGTTTGCAGGAATACGACTTCACCTCTAAACATCGTAGAGGGAAGAGCCACGGCAACGCAGACGCCATTTTCCGAAGACCCTGCCCAGAATGGTGCGGCAACTGCACAAGAATGGAAGAGCAGGAGCGTGCCGCAGCTGTCAAGAGTGGTCACGGCAGTACCTGCGGACGGCTGGGATAGCGCAGGCCTGAGGAGGCAGCAGGCGGACGCAGACTTGTGAACACTCTTGAGAGAAGTAGAGGCAGGGACAAGACCTACCTGGGAGGACATCGCACCAGGGAGCGCCACATACAAGTTCTACTGGACCCAATGGGACTCACTGAAGAACAGAGAGGGCGCGCTGTTCCAGATATGGAAATCGCCTGATGGGAAGACACAAGGAGCACAGTTGGTACTTCCCCGAAGTAAGGTCCCGGAAGTCTTGAAGAAAGTGCACGCCGGTAATTCAGGAGGACACCTGGGAGTAAACCGAACAATCGACAAACTCCGAAAGCGCTACTACTGGCTGAGGCTCCAAACAGACGCTGAGTGATGGTGCCCTCAATATCACGTGTGCGCGGCGAGTCGCGGCCCCCAGACTAGGAGCCGGGGTCGTATGCAGCAGTACAACGTCGGAGCGCCATTCGAAAGGATCGCCGTCAACTTAGCTGTACCATTCCCAGTTTACGACCGAGGCAATAAGTACCTGATGGTGGTCGTGGAATACTCCACCAAGTGGCCGGAGGTGTATACCATCCCGAACCAGGAGGCGAAGACAATCACAGGCTGTCTCGTGGAGCAAGTGTTCTGCCGATTTGGGTTGCCGTTAGAGCTCCACAGCGACCAGGGTACCAATTTTGAGTCCAACCTAATGAAGGAGGCACTGAAGAGACTAGGGGTGAAGAAAACCCGCACAACACCCCTACATCCACAGTCGGACGGCATGGTCGAAAGGTACATCAAGACCTTAGAACACCTGAGGAAGGTCATGGTCAGCCATCAGCGAGACTGGGACGTAAAGGTGCTACTGTTCTTGCTGGCCTAACGCTCGTCAACACACGACTCCAGGGGGATGACGCCAGCCAGCTTAATGTTCGGCCGAGAGTTATGCCTCCCTTGTGACCTGGCTTTTGGAAGCCCCTCGGACGCAAAACAGCCAGTTTCCGAGTATGTGGAGCACCTGGTGGACCATTTCCACGACATGCATGAGAAGGCTCATCAGAACATCTGGCTCACTACGATGGTGCTGCTCGGGACGACCAGCCTTGAGGAGGAAGCAGTGTCACCCGATCGTCGAGCATACAAAACCAGCTGGCAGAAAGAGCTGGCAAAAAGAGAGGGACAGATGGCATCAAGGCCACGCCCACACGTGTGAAGGAATGGCGCTTGCTGTGGGAGTGGGAGAGAGAGAGAGAAGCCGAGAAATGTCTGGACTGGTCCGTCACCATCGTGAAAGACCCTAAACCTCCGTGAGGAGTCGGTTAAGTTCCAGTACCAATGGCTAATGGATATAAGGACAAGAGTGTCCAAGCGCGACGAAGGCAGACCGTCTAGCTGGAGCTTCCGATGCGTCGAGCGCTAGCTCGCCCGGCAGTTGCCTGCCCGCTTCCCGCGACAGGGACCAACTCTGCATTTGGGCAGAGTAGCAAGGCCATAGCCAACGGTCTCTTGGCCGGTACCAAGGCGCCCCCCCGGGGATCGGTCATCTGCTGCTCGGGCTCCTCAGCGCCCTTTGCGTGCTCTATCTCTGTCTCTATTCTTTCCTCTATTCTATTAGAGTTTAAGTCCCCATCTCGCCTACTCACTTCCACTCTCTCTCTCTCTCTCTTCATCTTAGAAAACAATCACCATGGTTAAGACGGGAAGGACAGCGTTGACGGTCAAATCTTCCCCCTCTAAGACTAAGACATGGAAGAACAAAACTCTCCCAAGAACCCACTCGCCCTCTCCCTCTCCTTCTCGTTCCAAGACACCGCCACCACCTCAACCTATCTCCCCCCCCTTCTACTCCTTCCAAAACACCTTCAACCAGGCCCACTTCACCCAAACCTTGCTCTTCCAACTCAACTGACTCAAAAACACTGACACACACTACCCCAAACGACAGCCCGGATAGGAGAACGGACATTGCGCCGATTTTTGTTAGTAAAAGCCAAGCCGCGAATATCCGCCAACTAACACAAGACATTGACAAGAGTTCCCAACTAAAATTCAACTGTACTGTAGACACAGCCCGTAACTCCGGAGACTTCGTTTTCAAGACGATCTCACTTGGGGAAGTGAGATATATATCCCAACGACACTGCACTAGTGACACAGTCAACTCAACCACGAATTATTCATCAAAGGCTCCAAAATGCCTTAAATACTCTTCGACCCTGGTTCTCCAAGTGGAGAATTAAAAGTAAATGCAAGAAAAACGCAAGCTATAATCTTCACGAAAAGACTCCTGCATAGGAAAAACAAGCACGACCTTCAGCTGCTAATATATCAAGGCGAAGGAATCGACTGGACGGACCAAGTGACCTATTTAGTACTTGTAATGGACCAGGGCCTCATCTGGAGCAAGCACATCACTATGATCAGAGCCAAGGCCAATGGCCAGCTAAATAAATTGTTTCCAATATTTAATATAAACAGTCAACTTAAGGTGCATATGGGCCTTACCCTTTATAAGACACTACTAAGGCCAATCATCACGTACGCAGACCTCGTGTGGGGATATGCTGCAAAAACTCACTTACACAAAATACAAGCGTTACAAAACAGAATAATCAGAATTGCAAAGCAACCGCCGGTAGCACCGGCCAATCTGTTGCGCAATGAACTAAAGCTACACTCAGTTGAGGAATTTATCAAAAGACTCAGCTTTAACGTATATAAGCGCAAAGATAAAAACGGTAACGCATTGATACAGCAACTGGACACATACGAAACCGAATACAATAACCATAAAATACTACTGTCCATTTTTTATAGGACCATCGGGATGGGAGACCCAGAAACAGACCTCCAAGAGTATCTAAACACACACGTAAGTAGTAGGAAGTAGAAGTAGTAAGATTACCCATGACTATATACCACAACCTGACATTTGGCATCCTCCTCCCCCCTACACTTGCACGACATTGGCACTAGAAGTAATGGTTGTGGTCTATCATTCAACTTAGAATTAACCTCAAACCAGACGCAGCTTATGCGTAGATCTAACAATCTTACATCTAGGAATACCACTGACCATCGCAATCAGTTGCGAAGACAGAAACTGCCACTTTACCTTTAACTCTAATTTTACTTGTAAAGATAATGTATGACTAACGCTTACTTAGCGCCCACTACTAGCATTAATGTCACGTTCTACCCGCTAAAGGGTGGACAGACCATTAGTTAAGAATTAAAAGCCAAGCAAATAAAGCAGTATAACTCACACTGTATAACTCTCATCTAGCATTGGGGACGCAAATTCTAGGTTAAGACAGTGTTTCCTATTGGAAACTACACTACACCCCACTACATCCCTCACCACGAATCCTTCGGCCCTTTTTATGTCCTGGCAACTAGTCTCACCTCGGTTAGGCCATGCGGCCAACCTGCACACCTCCATGAATCCGCAGGTGCATACAGCGCTACTGCTGGAATTCCTCTCCTGACACTCTCCGGTGGAGGTTTTTTAGTGGATAGTACCTTCGGGTGAAGCTTACACTCCCGGCTGTGCCATCCCAGCTCAGTCGGGGTCAGTCCATAAATGGATTTTTCCTCCACTTGAGGGGGAAATAAAAGGGGGAAAAAAAGACGAGCTAGTTCTTGGCAGGAAGCCGTGAAGAGTGCAGCGCTAGTGACAAGTGTGCAGACAGACTGGAAGATTGCGTACGTGAGTTATCAGAGGTGTACGAAGCGTATTTCTATGGAAATAAAGAACGATTTGTATTTCTGCAAGTTGGACCTTTAATTCTACGAACCCACAAAGTCACAATACTTCCAAATTAAGAAGTTGTTCCACACTGTGAGTTTGTTACGGTTTATCCAACCTTTCAATTATTTTGGATTTGGGTTAGCTACTGCTGACTTGTCTTTCTGTTTCAATTTTATGTTTCTAAAATATTCTACATCTCTGGTTTTCAGGTTTCTTTAAGTTTCCCCTATGTTTACCAAAGAATGAAAACTAAACAACTCTAATAACATCATAAGGTCGCTTAAAAGCAAACTAGTTATATACACCGAAGTATATAAGAGGGATAAGCTAGTAATTTTGGAAAAAACAGAAATTATTTGAGTTTATTTGAAACACACATAAAAATGACATTCCCAATGAGCCTGAGGGTTTGGTACCGATATGCTGATGACATCTTAGCAGCAGTTCCAAATAGACATTTAGACTATGCATTAAAACTAATCAACCTGCAGGAAAAAGCTATCAAATTCACAATAGAAGAGGAAGTCAATGAATAATTCCCTTTCTTTGACCATAAAAATTAAATTTGGAAATTGCAGGAAGCCAACACAATCAGAAAATTACATAAACTATTATAGCTATAACCCGATTACACAAACATGTGTAACGATCTTACACACAGAGTAGTCCACACACTATT
Organism: Mantis religiosa; assembly: GCA_030765055.1. Taxonomy (NCBI): domain Eukaryota; kingdom Metazoa; phylum Arthropoda; class Insecta; order Mantodea; family Mantidae; genus Mantis; species Mantis religiosa. Next base: position 155,881,665 of record CM060947.1, read on the forward strand.
AGAATACTACATGAAACAAAGGGCCATACTTTGCATAGCATGAGAAAATTGATAAAACAAAAGTTTGGTATTTACGAAAATTAAAAGTGCTAAGCTAAATAAAACCGTTACTTCAAACATATTCACCAAGGAAGAATATGCAACAGCATATTCGTGGATTCACGTACAACCCAAAAGCATTTAATAAATTAATAAAGATCTTTAGAGAACAAAATATCATATTGACACCTACTTATACATACTCAATAATAAAATCAAACTTATAAACTTTCAAACTTAAAAACAAAAGATCAAATCCCACCAATCAACAGATCTTGAATTAGAAAATAAGGATTGTGAAAAATTCTGCTCTAGAAATCTCAAATTAAAACAGGAAGACAATTCAGCAGTAGCATTTCACTTTTGGAATAAATACCACAACAATGACCCAAATCCAATACAATTAAAAGGTATTAATAAATTATTTTAATTTATTCCATCTCAAACGTGGAAGACTTTAATATGGATGTATAAAGACTGGTTAATAAACCCTAAAATCCATCAGTTGTTGACTTTATACGGAAGTTCATTGTTCCGCTACCAGAGAGAAAACTACAGGCAACAACCATGGAAGTTGGACCTTCTAGGTTGAAAATGGAAGCAACAGCTCCTGAAACCAGTGCTTCAAAAATTAAAAATACTCTTCGTAATCGGATGCATTCACTGCTGAAGGCACTGTGATTTATGTCGAGTTTTCTTTTGTGGGCCGAATGATGGAATTAGCTCTGATGCAATTTTACAACCGAGACGTTTATGGACTTTAGTTAATTGATGGAAAATCATTTCCTCACACTAGCCGTATATATGCTAAAGTTTTTGATAGATAGAGTCAACATGAAAAATTCAATGACACGGCTGGGATTTGAACCACGGATCTCCTGGTTTCCGTCCAGTCGCTCTCAACCCATTGAGCTACCATGGCCAACTTGCCATCATGGCATTAAATTCTCCATTTGACTATTTCTGCGGCAGACCACTAGGCGCTCTCGCATTCGAGATACACCATTTGTGGCGACTTACTATAATAAGTACTTGAGTCCCAGGCTTCACCATTTAACTCTTATTTTAGTTAATTGATGGAAATTAATCATTTCTTCCCACTAGCCATATTTAGGCTAAGGTTTCTGATCGATAGAGTCAACATGATAAATTCAATGCCATGACCAGGAGATACGTGGTTCAAATATCGGCCGTGGCACTGAATTTTTCATGTTTGCTCTATCAAAAACCTTAGCCTATATACGGCCAGTGTGAAGAAATGATTAATTCCCATCAACTAAATGAAATAATAAGAGTTAAATGACGAAGCCTGCGACTCAAGAACTTACAATAGTAAGTTGCCACAGTGTATCTAGAATGCGAGAGCCCCTAGTGGTCTACCGGGGAAATACATGAGTCAAATGGAGAATTTAATGTCATAATGTCATGACGACAAGTTGGAAATGGTAGATGAAACCAGGAGATCCGTGGTTCAAATCCTGGCCGTGGCATTGAATTTTTCAAGTTGACTCTAAGTTTATGGATTTTTACAATCTTTCCAGTTTATTATCTCTGACACCTTTTACACATTTCTGTTGGTTAGAGCAGAATTTAGCAGCAAATGAAAAACCTAGTGAACATTATAAGTTCTTCTGCTCTACACATATTCAATTAAGTTTAACTCCATTGAGTGTCAATTTCTCGCCATAAATTAGGGTTCACTTCAACAATTTGTTTGTAATCATTAAACTTTGTTTTGGTGAATCTTATGCTTAATACTGGTTCTTCTAGGCGAGTTAGATTGCACTGCTAAAAGAAGGTCTATCTTATTTCATAATCCTCTATGTTATTAATGTCACCCGAACGTCGCAACACCCTATAGAACGGGCAAGCAGGAGGGTTGGTCGTGAAGTATTCTGGGCCGCACCCACCCATTAATCTCAGTCACTAACTGAGGGGATGATTGTCACTTGTCGCTGGCCGCCTCTTCCCCTGCCATCTGGAACCTTCGCGGTGATTCACTGAAGCCAGAGACGTCTAGAAAACAGTGATTTTCCTATAAAAGGGGTGCAATGAGTGAGGACAGTCAGTCAGTGTTTGACGAGCTAGGGAACGGACGAGAAGATTGCCTCGGAGGAGTTTACATAATCGCGAGTGCAAGTGGAACTTTAACGGACGAACTGGTGAATCGTAATTGTGTGCATTACGTAATTCTGTGTAATTGGCAAGTGTTCAACTGTAAGTCGGTGGAAATAAAGAACATTTTTGAGTGGTGCAATTGAACTTTTCATTTCACGAACCCACAAAGTCACACTGGTGTCAGGAAGCGGGACGATAACATCATCGAACATTTCGGCCATGGAATCGGCATTGAAAATGCTTTTGGCGAAGATGAACGAGTTAACAACAAAAACAGAAGCGGCAAATAACAACCTCACCGCCGAGTTGAAACAAATGAAGACGGCCAACGACAACAACACCGAGAAGATGGAAGAAATGAAGGCCGAATTAACAGCAAAGACGGAAACGGCAAACAACTTGGCCACTACAATGACCGCAAGATGGCCGAACTGACCACGGAAATGAAGGTGGCGAACGAGGCTCTCGCCGCCAAATTTGAAGAACAGTTGGTCGGCGTGAGGGATAACGTGACGAAGCTGGGCAAGCGGATGGGCCAAGTGGACGAGCGCGTCGAGGACCTGGCGAACCGCTTCACTCACCTAGAGGAACAGGACGACAATAACGCCAAGTCCCTCAACGCCATGGTTGAAGACGCCGAAGACCTCGCGAACCGCGTAAACAACCTGGAGAGAAAGGCCGACAGCAGCGTCAAGTCCCTGAACGCCATGGTGGAGGACGTCGTCGGCAGGAAGCTGAAGGATTTGAAGGCCGACGCGCCGGGACGCGACACATCTGCGCGCGTCAAACCTCCCAAATATGACGGCGCGTCAACGTTTGAGGTCTTCCGCCGCCAGTTCGTCACAGTGGCCAAGCATAACAGATGGTCACCGGAGGAGGAGGCCACACAGTTAATAGCCAGCCTCCAGGGACGGGCCGCGGAAGTCCTAAACGCGGTGCAGACAACGGCGGCGCCCAACGACATCTGGGAGGCCCTGGAGAATCGTTTCGGGAACCACCGCTTAGACGCAGCGTACCGCAGCCAGCTAAAGGCAAGGTCACAGCAGCCGGGGGAGACGCTGCAAAGGTTCGCCCTGGCAGTTGAACAACTAGCAAGCAAGGCCCTAATCGACCTACCACCAGAGTTCGTATCCCGGGAAGCTGCCTACACATTCGTGGACGGGGTACGAGATACGGAGATTCGTCAGCGCCTAATGCTCGGCGATTATAAAACCATCCACGAGGCGCCGACGGCAGTATTGAGGATGGAAGCTTCCAAGGTAACAGCCATCCCGACGTCGAGAACGAGGAGTGTCCGCTACACTGGAGACAGAAGACCAGCCGAGGGACGCCGGCGAACACCTAGTGACTTGTGTTGGGGACGTGGACAGCCCGGACACCTGCAGAGAGGCTGCCCACACCAGAAAAGGGCAGCTGGAAGAACGAGTAAGGCCCGGCGTGGAGAGGAGCATGTCGGCGCCATTACCACCAACCCCTCGAGTGACACTGCGCACCGTCAGCCGACGTATGGATGACAGCCTCATCGCGGACGGTTGGGTGAGAGCAAAGCCGTGCCCGTGCTGGTGGACACTGGGGCAGCCGTGACCATCAGACCTGACGTTGCAAAGGGTTTGCCGATGAGGAAGCCGAGCCGACCATACGAGCTTGTCACGGCATCGGGCGACACCTTGCCAGTGGAGGAGGCCCTGCTGGAGCTGACCTTGGGGCGGAGTGCCGTGCGTCTGTGGGTGTTCGTCGCGAAGGTGGCTGAGGAGGTGATTCTGGGACTGGATGCCCTCAGGAGCCACGAGGCGACGGTCGACGTCGGTAGGAAGGTCCTGCGGCTCAACGGAGAAGAGGTTATATTCCGTCAACCCGAAGAGCGCCTTGGAATCTGCAGGGTCGTCTTGAACGAAGACGTGGTTGTCCCCGCGAGGAGCGAGGTGATGGTGACGGCGCGACCAGAAGGCCAGACAGCAGGTTGGGTCCAGAGGCTGCAGGAGTACGACTTCACCTCGGAACATCCTAGAGGAATAAGCCACGGTAACGCTGACGCCATGTCCCGAAGACCCTGTCCAGAAGAGTGCGGCCAGTGCACAAGAGTGGAAGAGAAGGAGCGTGCCGCAGCAGTCCGAGTAGTCAAGGCAGTGCCTGCGGATGGCTGGGATAGCGCAGGCCTGAGGAGGGAGCAGCTGGCTGACGCAGACTTGGGGCCACTCTAGAGGGCAGTGGAGGAAGGGACGAGACCGACCTGAGAGGACATCGCACCGAGGAGCGCCACCTACAAGTCGTACTGGGCACAATGGGACTCGTTGAAGACCAGAGAGGGCGTGCTGTTCCGGGTATGGGAGTCAACCGATGGGAGGACGCAGAGAGAACAGTTGGTACTTCCCCGGAGTAAGGTCCCGGAAGTCTTGGAGGAAGTGCACGCCGGAACTTCAGGAGGACACCTGGGAGCAAACACAACGATTGACATACTACGGCAGCGCTACTACTGGCTGAGACTCCGAGCAGATGCTGAGAGATGGTGCCGCCAGTGCCACGTGTGCGCGGCGAGTCGTGGCCCCCAGACTAGGAGCCGGGGTCGCATGCAGCAGTACAACGTCGGAGCGCCATTCGAACGGATTGCCGTTGACATTGCTGGACCGTTCACAGTTTCCGACCGAGGCAACAAGTTCCTAATGGTGGGCGTGGACTACTTCACCAAGTGGCCGGAGGTGTATGCCATCCCAAACCAAGAGGCAAAGACAATCACAGACTGCCTCGTGGAGCAAGTGTTCTGTCGATTTGGGGTGCCGTTAGAGCTACACAGTGACCAGGGTACCAACTTTGAGTCCAACCTAATGAAGGAGGCACTACAAAGGCTTGGGGTGAACAAGACCCGCACGACGCCTCTACATCCCCAGTCGGATGGCATGGTCGAAAGACATCAAGACCTTAGAGGAAAACCTGAGGAAGGTCGTGGCCAGCCATCGGCGAGACTGGGACATCAAGGTGCCACTGTTCTGGCTGGCCTCCTCCTTCGGGAGTTGTTCGGATTGGGATGGTCTCAAGGGGGCAGTGTGTTCCCGATACCCGTGGGAGATTGGGTACGTCTTCGGACGGGGTTGAGGGAAGCCATTAAGTTTCCGGGTACTAGCCTGCTTAGCTAGTAGGTGTGCTAGATCACCAGGCGGCCCCACCGAGGTCATATCGGTAGTCTTCACCTTGAGTGTTGACGCGCGTAAGTGGCGTATCCACTTCCGTCCCTAGGACCACATGGGGGGGGGGGCTTGTTAGGAAACTAGGTCTTGCCCTAATGGAAAGCCCCACGGAGGATGCCGGGCGCCCTCTAAGGGACAGCTCGGATAACTCCCTGGTTGAAAGAGGCCCGGGTCTTGTTCCTACGGGTTCAAGGCTAATGGGGGTAGAACCTCTGGACTCAAACTGTTCTTGCTGGCCTACCGCTCGTCTACACACGACACAACTGGGATGACGCCAGCCAGCGTAATGTTCGGCCCAGAGCTACGCCTCCCTTGTGACCTGGCTTTTGCAAGCCCTCCGGAAGCGAGACAGCCAGCAACCGAGTATGTGGAGAACTTGGTGGACCATCTCCACGACATGCACGAGATGGCTCGCCAGAACATCCAGAAGGCGAGCGACCGCATGAAGACCTGGTATGACAGGCAAGCCAACAGCCAAGGGTTCCAGCAAGGTGACCTGGTCTGGTTGTACCGCCCTACCCGGACTAAGGGACGCCGCCCGATGCTCCAGCAGCCATGGCAAGGACCGTACCGGGTGGTGAAGAGGATTAACAACGTGGTCTACCGCATCCAGAAGGTTCACCGAGGGATGATGTTGGTGGTACACCTGGATCGCCTGGCACGCTACGATGGTGCTGTTCGGGACGACCAGCTTTGAGGAGGGAGCACTGTCACCCGAACGTGGGAACACCCTATAGAACGGGCAAGGAGGAGGGTTGGATGTGAAGTATTCTGGGTCGCACCCACCCATTAATCTCAGTCACTAACTGAGGGGATGATTGTCACTTGTCGCTGGCCGCCTCTTCCCTCTTCCCCTGCCATCTGGAACCTTCGCGGTGATTCACTGAAGCCAGAGACGTCTAGAAAACAGTGATTTTCCTATAAAAAGGGGTGCAATGAGTGAGGATAGTCAGTCAGTGCTTGACGAGCTAGTGAACGGACGAGAAGATTGCGTCGGAGAAGTTTACGTAATCGCGAGTGCAAGTGGAACTTTAACGGACGAACTGGTGAATCGTAATTGTGTGCATTACGTAATTCTGTGTAATTGGCAAGTGTTCAACTGTACGTCGGTGGAAATAATGAACATTTTTGAGTGGTGCAATTGGACTTTTCATTTCACGAACCCACAAAGTCACATTAAAGCAATAATGTTGGAAGTTTCTTTTTTGAGTACTGTATAGAAATATTAACTACGTTGCTTTAAGTAAGCACTATGATACACTGAAGCACAAAATTAATATAATTTTGAGCCGAACTAGTACTCAAAGCTCTATATATTGTACCCAGAATGCATTTTGTTAGGATTTTCCTAACATCCTCAGCTAATGTTGAATATTGAATGTTGATTTGGTGAACTCCTTGGAGACAATAGGGGTGTCTTTGTTAGTATCCAGATGAACTTGAAGTCTGGATTTTCTTCAAAGGTGGTGTCAAAATTGAACAGTTTTCCTTCATATTTCTTTATGAATATCTTTTCCAACATAGTTATTAAGTTTGCCCCTGAACACTTTAATAAGCGGATTTCTTGTTCTATATCATGATTATAATTCCTAAAATGGTATGCTACTGCTGATTTGTCTATTTATTTGTACTTTATGTTCCTAAAATGCTCTTTAAGCCTAATGTTCAAATTCCTTTTAGTTTTTCCAATGTAAAAGTTGTTACAGCCTTTGCAGTTTATCAGGCACTTACATACACACACTTATTTAAAGATTTACACTTATTTATTTAAAGAATTAGACTTTATTTCCTGGAATTCATCACTTGCTAATAAAACTGTCATTCTAGACAAGTAATCCTTTATGTTCATAATGACCGTCTTTAATTCCACTGTCTGCTTTTGTATAAATAATATATTTTTTATTTAGTGATTTAAGTATTTTTCCACATGGTTTGGGTTTACTGCTTTCTCTTTCTATTTTATATGATCTTCCCACATTTGCTTCTAATTGCTGATTTCTCTCCAGTATGTATGTAGAACCCTCAGTCTGTCCACTGAAACTTTCACACAGGAAAATCGCATTCTTAAACAAAAGGTTAAAAACTTGTGTCGATTTCTCCGATAACATAGATTACATAGTTGATATGTAAAATATGAAGCTATTAACAGTGAAGCAAACAAATATATACAAATATAACAATTTGTACTTTAAAACTTCATTTATCTTATAAGAAATGATGATACTTTTCTTATAAATTGTCTGGGATCGCGATTTCATGTAAAGCTTTTACACATCCTCAGCCGGAAGCAACAAAGCTGTCATCATCGTTATGAACGCAAGATGTTAATATGTTCTTGTTAGTACTGCCAAAATCTGAAAATAAAACAAATTCAAAAACAGAATCGACAGCAAGTATTTCAAAATTCATTATCAATGTTTGTTTTTTAAAATAAATATCTTTTCCCAAACTATTAAATATATCGGCCCATTTTATTGTTAAATTATTAAAACAATTAAATGGTTTGAAATTAAACAACTGTCTCAAGAGGATACGTTACCTGCAGAGATTAAGAGAAAACTTGTAAAACAGATTCCGGGGAGAACATCTGAGTCACCTGGGAGGAATCAAGACCCAACACGAATTGGAGAAGTTGTTCTGGTGGAGAATGAAAAAAAAAAAAAAAAAGGCAGAATTTTCTGGCCTATGGCAAAGGTAAGTGTATCCTGGCAGAAATGGTAAAGTTAGTGTTCTGAAGGTTAAGAGTGCTGCTGGTGAACGTATTAGACCTGTACAATGGATCTTCCCTTTTAAGTTGAGTACATCTGCTGAAAACTTAAGAAGGTGGTTAGCCAAAATGGTGACAAGAATTTACAGACATCTCCTTTAGTCAAACCTTCTGTAACAAGACGAGGCAGAATAGTTCATACACTAGTGAGACTGAGGGACTGAAAATTTATGACTGTGTATTTTGATTTGCCATGTGAACTCTTAATCAAAAGGTGGGAGAGTTGAGGTACTGTTAATATTTTATGTAGGGACAATGCCCATTTGTGGCATTCAGATGTCATGGATGCTGCTGATTTTGTGAGGGTTTTTATTATTATTTTTTGTAGTCATGTTAATAAAGCGAGATGGGAAATTTGGTAAATTTCTTGACAGTAACAGAGATACTAAGTACCTTGTAAAGAGCTTAAGGGGTACATAATACCTCTGCGAAGTCCTCTGGTCTACCTACTTTCACTGTTTAGTAGTCTTTCTTTCATAAAAAAATATTCTATGAATACAAGAAAAAATTACATATGTATGATACTGTGAATGTATGAATGAGAATGACAACCTAAGTGAAATCTCCCTGTTTCCTGGATGATTGGGTTTTAGCTACACCGGTGCTTCAGTTATGCTTTACAGCTTAGGGTCGGTGGTGTTTGTTAGTTTCATGTTGGCATCTGTGACATCAGTACATACAGTACAGCTGGACTAAGGGATTGGATACTAAAGAATTGCAACAAATTAACTATTCCAAGTAACTATTACATCTGTGGCAAATTTTGTTGTCCTCTAACCTGGTCCAACTCTGAACTCAATGATTCTAACGGAAGATAGCACCATAGGTATTTCCTCTAACATCACAGATGCCCACATGAGGGTAACAACCAATATCTCTCAGCCTCAAAGTAAAGCCAAGATTCTCAGAGCCCTAAGTAACAAAGCCTAGCTGAAGGATATTTTTATAAGCAGAGGACTGGAGCAGTGAGGAAACAAAATCTACTGTATATATGATAGTTTATCAAAAATAAACAAATAATAAGTCTATGGACATTACGTGAATGTGAGAGTAGCCCAAGGCAGGGAAATAATGTGCACCTCACATTCAAGAGTTCTTGAGTTTGAATTTTGGTCAAGGTGAGCTATCCTGGTAATAGACTTCAAATATTTACGCTTTTACTTATTGTTTTCCTTTACAGCCTATTGAGCCTAACATAGCTACTTACATATATAATTGACCTAAAAGGTTTATTTATGGCTAGTATTTACCTAGAACGTGTTTCGCTAGGATCTTCCTAACATCATCAGCTGATGTCAACTAATGGATGTTGGTTTGGTGAACTCCTTGGAGGTGATAGGGACCTCTCTGTCGGTATTTTGATGAACTTGAAGTTTGGGTTCTCTTCAAAGATAGTATCGAAATTGAACAATTTTCTTTCATATTTCTTTACGAAAATGTATTCCCATGTGGTTAATGCAGTTGGACCCTGAACACTTTTTAATAAGTGGATTTCTTGTTCTATATCATGATTATCCTTCCAAAACTGGTACGCTCCGCAGATTTATCTGTTTCTTTGTTCCTGATGTTCCTTAAATGCTCTTTAAGCATAATTTTCAAATTCCTTTTGGTTTTTCCAATGTAAAAGTTGTCACAGCCTTTGCAGTTTATCCGGTACACGCCTGATTTTTTGTCTGTAAGTATCTCCTTTGTATTATGTGATTTCAAAAGGTGTTGTACACTGAATTTGTGCTGTGGGGCAAAGTAATGTTGTGCTCTTGAAGACTTTTTGGAAAAGGTGTGTAGCTCTGGGGTGACATATAAATTTTCTGTATAAAGTTTTATTGCTGATTGGAGAAAGAGTAGTTACTTGTTTGCATCTTTGTTGTCTTTTGAATTTATCAATTTTCTTTTTGACCAATTCAGCACTGAATCCACTGTATTCTGCAATGTGAATTATATTATTGTACTCTTTGATATATTCCATCTTGTTTAAAGGTACATTACCAGCCTGTAAGTTAAACTGTTGATAACAGCATGCTTGTGTTGTCTTGTGTTATATCCATTAGATCTTATGAAATTTTCTGTGTGCGTTTCCTTTCTATGTATGTAAAATTCTAGTTTCGTATTGTGACTTTGTGGGTTCGTGAAATGAAAAGTCCAATTGCACCACTCAAAAATGTTCTTTATTTCCACCGACTTACAGTTAAACACTTGTCAATTACACAGAATTACGTAATGCACACAATTACGATTCACCAGTTCGTCCGTTACAATTTCACTTGCACTCGTAATTACGTACAATACTCCGATGCACGTACACAGTCTTCTCGTCGTACACTAGCACTGCACTCTTACACTGCTCGCCAAGAACTCTGACTCTGGCTCTCTCCAGCCCGGCGTGTTGCTTATATAGGGTCAGCTGGCCGATCGAGAATGTTCTGGATTAGATGAAATATCCCGTAAGTTCGAGAAATCAAATCAAGGGCAGTGGAAAGAGACGGCACGGTAATGTTTTTTTCCCCAGCCACCCCATGTCACCGCTACAAGACAAATGAGGGAGCGTGTCCGAGCGCCTCTGTCTCCCGCTGCTGCTGTCAGCTGGTTCTACAGGGTGTTCCAACGTTCGGGTGACAGTATGTTTTCTAAATAGTTTCAAACCTAAGAAAGGATTTCATTGTTTGTCTCTTTTTCTATGAAAAATTTTACTACAGGAAGTTTTAACTCATCATCCAACTATTTCTCATTTACTATTGCCCAAATGTCATCCACATATCCAGACCAATGTTTGAAAATTACTGGGAATGCCTTTGTGATATGGGTTTCCTAAAAGCTCATGAAGAGGTCTGCCAGAAATAGGTTGCCCATAGATAGTCCTGATTTTTGTTTGACAATTTTTTTATTGAATGTAAAAAGGACTGTTCAATGCAGATATTTGTTACTTGAAGGTATTTCTCTATGATGCTTTGGTCTAACTGTAGGGACTGAAGCCGTATTTGCATGTATTCCATGAGTTTGTCACTTGGCACACTTGGGAACAAAGATTACATCAAAAGATACCATTCGGTCGGTGGGAGAAAATTGTAGGTCTTTAGTTTTGTTGATGAATTCCAACGAATTTTTAATACTGTGGCTTTCAAATTTTGGTAGCTCCTTTAATTTTTTTCTTTAGCCATTTGGATAGTTTTCAGCAGGGTGTGTTTATGTTGCTAATGATTGGGCGAATCTTATTTCCTGTTTTATGAATTTTGGGTAATCCATATATGCCAGCTACTGCACGTTTGTCCAGTTTCAAACTTTGTTTTATTTCTTTTGGTATGATCATTTAATCCTTGATTGTTTCATTTAACTGATTTACACACTTATTTACAGGATCAGACTTTATTTCCTGGAATTCATCACTTGCCAATAAATCTATCATTCTAGAAATGTAGTCCTGTTTGTCCATGATGACCTAAACAAATGCATTCTAGGTAAATACTAGCAATAAATGGAGCATTGAGTATTAGTTTGATTCAAAATTATGTTTATTTCTTTTTTAATTTTGGAACATATTGTCCTAACGTGTGGAAGAGAACATCAGCTAAGTGACTGCAGTGACATCATTGGGTTGCGCGTAGGCGGTTAACTCAATTTCCAATTATAGAAGAACATAAATTACTTCCAACTTCAAGAATAATATGCGTGATGTTATTCATAAGATCATTACTCTTTCTGGCTTGTTGCCATACACTCAAGATTTAACATAACCCCACACGAAGTAATCCAACTGCATTAACTCACATGATCTCACGATCCAATTATCATCACAACGGGAAATGATGAAACCTCTGAAATTCTCCTTCAAAACATTGAACATAGTATGACGTGGTACCATCTTGCTGGAACCAGATGTTTCTGAGATTCATACCATCCAAATAAGGCCAAAAATAGTCCCTTATAAGAACACAGTATCTTTCTCCATTGACAGATGATCCATTTTGATAATAAATTTTTACAATTTCCATGTGTTGCTGAATGCAATAACGTTCCATGGCTATTTGTATATAACTGTAACCACATGAAAAAAATGCTGCTGTAACTCAATAACACAACAGTTATAAAATGTTTAAGATAGGACACTGTTGTTGAAAGATCCTTTATATTAAAGTCTTTGGTTGCTGTGATCATTTTTGTGCTAGTAGTGCAACATGCCTAAGAACAAATCTACCAAAAGTGCATTAATAAGAACGTGGATTTTGGATTTCCAGACTTATACAACAGATGGGAAAATAATCTTCTGTCACGTCTGCAATTCAGAGGTAAGACTTTACTGTATTTTCGATTATGTTTATTATTCACTTTTTCCTCTGTCTGAAAATAATTTCAAATTTGTTTGGTGCATTTTATTAAGTCCAATACTGGATCCTAACAGTACAAGATTTAAAGACAATACTAATTTTGAAAATATTTTTTTTTAAGTTATACTAATTTTTATGTAAATTATATTGGTTATTCCTTTAAAATTTAAATTTATTTTAACAATGTATGATTACCGACATTAACATATATTTATAAATATATTCTTCTATTTAATCTTTCTGCCAAGAAATGAAGTCATTTGGTACAACACAAGAAAACTTCAATACATCAAGCAAATTCTAAAAAGAAAGTCTCAGAAGCAAACTTTACTTACACAGCCCATGACCTCAAAAATAAAATCCCAGTTCTATTTTTATATGCGTAAAGTGTTCACTGCAGCCAACATTCCTTTGACTATAGTTGAAAATACCACAATGAAGTCATTTTTAAAAAAGTATTGCAAAGAAACAATATCCTCCTAATACTGTAAATTATCTTGAGTTGGTGTATGAATCACAGCTGAATGAAATAACGTTAGAAATAGATCTCTACATCTGTATTACCATAGATGAAACAGACATCCTTGGGTGAAGTTCATCAAAATTATCTGTAGGGAAATTAGATGAAAATCATGTAAATTTGCATTTGATTTGTTCAAGGGTATTGGAGAAAATTAATGCTGCTCAATCAGTTGCCTACTTTGTAAACTTGGACTAGAGGTACTGTATTCAAATGGTATAAAGAATGAAAGGGTGTTACTGTACACTGATGTAGCACCATATATGATAGCAGATGGAAAACTTTTTATGTTATTTTCCAGAATATAACACACATTACTTGTCAGGCTCACGAACTTCACTGAGTAACAGAGGAGGTTTGAAACCAGTTCCCCAAAATTAATGATTTAATATCCTCCATAAAGAAAGGATTTGTGAAGTGAAGTTCTAGAATTGCAGCTTACAAAGAAATATATCCCAAACTGCCTTTGAAACCACTGCCTAGCTTCACAAGATAGGGTATTGGCTGCAGGCTGTGAAGTATTACAGTGAGAATATTGACAAAGTTGAACAAGTTGTAAATAGTTTTTGGAAGTAGAATCGCAGTTTATTACGGTTGCCCAGAATGTCCTACGAGAGAAAGATTTTGGGTCAGGATCTGTCATACATCCGTGCTGATTTCACGCTTTAGCAAACACTATAGAGCAATTAGAATATCAAAGCTCAGTCTGACTAAATCAATCACCTTATTTACAAGAGCAGAAAGTTGGTTACTGAACACTGTTGAGAGGATGGGAAAATTGTTTCAAAAACCTACAAATGATGCTCACCAAAAATCCTGGGTATATGATTCTGAAAGGAGTATCAGATATTTTAAGCGGATGTGAGACAGGTCCTCCTACAGTATTTAATCCGCATATGGTTTCTCTTTTGAAATATGTTCGAAACACCACTGCAGTTGTTGAGAGATCTTTTTCAGCATTTAAGCCAATTCTACCCGACAAAAGACAAACGTACCCCACATCATCTGGAAATGCTTTTAATTATTTACTGTGGATAAAATTACAGTCAAAAGTAAAATCAAAAAGTCTATTATTTAAAAAAATAACAATGCTGCATTAATTTGTAAAATTCATGTAAGACATAATTTTATCCCATATATTTTAATTAACAGTGACTCATTTTTTATAGAATGACTGTTCAATTACTATATTACCATATATAACACCCTATTATATTTAAGTGTGTTTTGAAATAAAATTTTAATCCAGGTGTTTTGCATGGTATTATGCATAAAATTTATTTAATGTGACTACTGAAGACCTAAATTATATTTCAGGACCTTTTTAGGTGTCTAAAATTACATTTTTAGGACCTAAAGATCCAAAGTCTACCATAAATCTTTGCCAGGGTTTATCCTGGAAGATGGATGTCTAAGCTCTTCAATATAAGCTGTTGGAGGATGTAAAACTTTTTAAAAACTGCAAGAACAGTCAAATGACGATATATTTCACATTATTTTTGCACATAGTTCTGAATTTATTTTAAAAACCAATATATTAACAAGTATTCCTTTCTTCTGCAAATTATCCTTTCTTATTCCCAATCCTTTAAAATAAATACAAGTAGGCAACCATAGGAACGTCAAATAATGACAACATTATCACATTAACATACACTGATGGGAATTTTTCCTTATTCAAGTAAAAATAACACTCATTTAACATTCAACTAATCTTCCCGACGTGGATACCATGGTTAGAACACTAGTGGAGGACCTTACATCTCAGTAGAGTAAGTTGTATTGGGAGATCCCACTTCGTCTGACTGTTTGGGAGGGAGGCGTTAAGTGAGGTTAAGTGCTTAGAGTACTTGAACTGATCACCATTATCAACAAATGTAAGGAAAAACTATATCTGTTGGTTAGTTGGCATTTAAATTAGAAGTTTCTGAGTTCTCCCAATAATTGGCAAGAAAACATGAACACAAAAATAAAGACAACAGCTCTGGGTCTCAAAGATAATCTGCTTAAACTAAAAGTTTAACAGGTTATTAACGTGACAAATATATGTAAGAAGTGCTTAAGGTGATAGCCATGAGCAACACTACAAAAATATGTGAACCAGCTCTTTTTCAAGTATTAACCTCAGAACATGCATTGCAGTAGGTCAATAATAATGTAAATCATCAAATCACTGTCTCATGCAATCTGTTTCTTATGCTGAAAACTTACCTGCTGAATGGGACATTAAAAAATTCCTAGATATTATATGGGGAGTATATGTATTGAGATTACATAGTAATTTCAGATAATTACTATAAATTATTATAAACCACAAAAATAACATCCTTTTTGGAACAGTTTTAAATTATTAGCTGGCTTATGCAGAT
>CM060947.1:155899478-155909478 GCA_030765055.1 Mantis religiosa
TTCCGTACCAACATAGCTGTGTGCACTCATTCTGCACTTTTACCTTTTGGGAATTTATAGGCGAATTCAATGTTACTTAACATACCTAAACAGAAAAGTCCGCAATTTGTACAAAATCCTCTGCATACAGTCCTGTACAACAACTTGGAACTACATTAAGTCAGTTAAGTCGCGCACGCGACCATATTTATCCAGGGAATATTTCGCTGTCCATTCGGATTGCACAAAAAAGTTGGCAACAGTAACTTAGGCTATGTTATCGCTCGTAGCAACGACAGGCTCTTCTCGTACAGATAACCTAAGTGTTGTACCCGATTGTTAATTCCAATGGCCGCTTATACTTTGTTTTAAAGTGAGTAAAGTTTGTTTTATGACAGTGTAATGATTGCTTGTTTCAAACCAGATTTTCGTCTCTTCAAATGCTCGTGACTTTTCAGTTGATTAGTATCCACTCCGCAAAAAGCACAGCTACTGACTCCTTGCTAAGACATCGCAGGTCATTTGTAAATATTAAAAATAACAATGTTCCGAATATACAGCCCTGTAGGACTCATAACAGCACCCGTTTACAAATCATAACATCTGATAAATGTTGAGCTATTTATGCATAATAAAAACAGAAGTTGTTATTGCATAGCATTGTGGGGAATATGTGGAAATTTTTAGATATATCGACAAAGATATCTATTTTGTTGGAAAAAGTATTTAGAATATCTATTACTCATATGTTGGCACTTCCTTGCGCATACGCAGTTCAAAACCAAATGGACATGTTTACATTTTGTGATTTAATTTACTATTAAGAATACCTTAAACAGTTTCAAACTTGTAAATGGATCACATGTCTTACGTGAATTTTTACTCTTTAAATCACCTTACTTTCGCGTTTAATTTACAAAGTATCACGTTACTCAAAACTACTCAATATTTTATAAAACATATTAGGTACTTTATTCCTACCTTTCCACTTGCGGTACCACCCGCTACGCCGATTAGAAACGGTGTTTTCCCCTCCACACCATTTATTTTGCCATTAATTCTATTTCCTGCATCGTTCTGTCTTCTTATTTCATGCGTCTGGTTTGCCATAATTATTGTTTTCAAGAAAACTGTACCAGATTCCCAACTCCGAAATGGGGATTGAAGCCGCATAGGGCGCCCTTTCCCCGGCACCAATTGAAACTAAAGATTCCGTCGGTAATGTAGTGAACTTTTATTGCGACCGAGCTAAGGTGCATCTGCTATCCCCTACCCTCAAAGTGTTTAGCGACTGATAAAATCCAACCTCTTTGGAAGTCACATCTCGCACGCTAATGAATAGTTTACGGTGCATTTCAACTATCGCATAATAGTATAATACGCGTCAAATACCATGAGGAAATGTGCGGTAAACTATTCATCATTGTGCAAGATATGACTTGGAAATAAGTTGACTAACTCCTGAAAAAATATTTCACGAATCCTCTTGTCAACTTGGACTTTATCCTGTGAAATATGAATAGAATAACCATGTCTTCCACAGAGAATTATTTGCTTTAATATTCCCGTTGTTAATTGATGTCACGAAAACAAGTTATTGAAAACTGCGGCACTCCAATATACGCGAATACAGCGGAATGTTGCCAACACATTTTCTTTTCCTTATAACATAGCGATACTGAATATACGGAAATAGAGCGGAACGATGCCGACATATTTCCTTTTTCTTATAAACTAGCGAAACTGTAATGGAAATAGTGCGCAATAAGCTTTACTATTATAACAACAACAACAACAATAACAATAATAATAATAATAATAATAATAATAATAATAATAATAATAATAATAATAATAATAATAATAATAATAATAATAATAATAATAATAATAATAATAATAATAATAATAATAATAATAATAATAATAATAATAATAATAATAATAATAATAATAATAATAATAATAATAATAATAATAATAATAATAATAATAATAATAATAATAATAATAATAATAATAATAATAATAATAATAATAATAATAATAATAATAATAATAATAATAATAATAATAATAATAATAATAATAATAATAATAATAATAATAATAATAATAATAATAATAATAATAATAATAATAATAATAATAATAATAATAATAGTAATAATAATAGTAATAATAATAATAATAATAATAATAATAACAATAACAATAACAATAACAATAACAATAACAATAACAATAACAATAACAATAATAATAATAATAATAATAATAATAATAATAATAATAATAATAATAATAATAATAATAATAATAACAACAACAATAATAATAACAATAATAATAATAATGAACTATTAATTCAGGCAGGTACTAAGAACGAGATCGAAGCTACATATATGCATCAGCATCAATGAGAAGTGTGGCAAGAAGTGGAGGCGACTGGAACCAAGCTAATGAAACCTCGCCTAATTGTGTCCAACGTTCCTGCAGAAGGAGACCTGATTAGCTGGAAGGAAGAAATTTTAAAACAGAATGAGGAATTAAATCTGAAAACTGATGAAATTGAAAGTTTTCGTTCAAAGACGAGAAGAACAACACAAACTTGGTAACAGAAGCTACATCAGAAGCTAGAAAAAAAAGCTTATGCAGAAAAATAAAACTAGGATGGTCCATTAGCACATCCGCGGACTATCTAACAGTCAGTAGATGTTTCAAGTGTAACAAGTTTAACAATGGAGCTAAAGATTGTAAGGGTGAACAAACTTGCCCCCTTTGTGCGGGTAATCAAAAGGTGGCAGACTGTCAAACTCCAAAGGGTGAATACAACTGCGTAAACTGCATCAGTTATAACAAATATAATCAAGCACAACCCTGGATACCAAGCACACAGCTCAAGACAAAGCATGTGGGTATTATAAAATAGCCTTGAGTACATATATTGTGACTTTGTGGGTTCGTGAAATAAAAAGTCGAGGTTACAAACACAAAAAACTGCACTTTATTTTCGTAGCAATACACTGTTCAAAATTACAATTTGCTAGATAACCTAAAACTGTTTATTTTAAAAACAAGTCGCTCAACTGCCTGTCGCTTCCGGTAACGATGGGTCCCGAAGTTTCCCGAATCTCCACCGGCCATCATTTATTGATCGGCATCGCCAGTCTGCCGCCAGGGTAACACTGCTCCCTCCTCAAGGCTGGTCGTCCCAAACAGCGCCTTCGTAGCGGGCCAGGCGATCCAGGTTTACCACCAACATCTTTCCTCGGGGTGCCTTCTGGATGCGGTAGACCACGTCGTTAATGCTCTTCACCACACGGTACGGTCCTTGCCATGGCTGCTGAAGATTAGGGCAGCGTCCCTTAGTCCGGGTCGGGCGGTACAACCAGACCAGGTCACCTTGCTGGAACCCTTGGCTCTTGGCCTGCCTGTCGTATCGGGTTTTCATGCGGTCGCTCGCCTTCTGGATGTTCTGGCGAGCCATCTCGTGCATGTCGTGGAGGTGGTCCACCAGGTTCTCCACACACTCGGGCGCTGGCTGTTTCGCCCCCGGAGGGCTACCAAAAGCCAGGTCACAGGGGAGGCGTAACCCTCGGCCGAACATTAAGCTAGCTGGCGTGATCCCCGTGGTGTCGTGTGTTGACGAGCGGTAGGCCAGCAAGAACAGTGGCACCTTGACGTCCCAGTCTCGCTGATGGCTGGCCACGACATTCCTCAGGTGTTCCTCCAAGGTCTTTATGTACCTCTCGACCATGCCATCCGACTGGGGATGTAGAGGTGTTGTGCGGGTCTTGTTAACCCCAGGTCTCTGTAGTGCCTCACTCATCAGGTTGGACTCAAAATTGGTGCCTTGATCACTGTGCAGCTCTAAAGGCACCCCAAATCGGCAAAACACTTGCTCCACGAGGCAGTCTGTGATTGACCTTGCCTCTTGGTTCGGGATGGCATACACCTCCGGCCACTTAGTGAAGTAATCCACGACCACTACTAGATACTTGTTGCCTCGGTCGGATATTGGGAACGGTCCAGCAATGTCAACGGCGATCCGTTCGAATGGCGCTCCGACGTTGTACTGTTGCATGCGACCTCGGCTCCTAGTCTGGGGGCCGCGACTCGCAACGCACACGTGACACTGACGGCACCACCTCTCAGCGTCTGCTCGGAGCCTCAGCCAGTAGTAGCGCTGCCGTAGTTTGTCAATCGTCCGGTTCGCTCCCAGGTGTCCTCCTGAAGTACCGGCGTGCACTTCTTCCAAGACTTCCGGAACCTTACTCCGGGGAAGTACCAACTCTCTGCGTCTTCCCATCGGGTGATTCCCATACCCGGAACAGCACACCCTCTCTGGCCTTTAAGGAGTCCCACTGGGCCCAGCAAGACTTGTAGGTGGCGCTCCTCGGTGCGACGTCCGCTCAGGTTGGTCTCGTCCCTGCCTACACTTCCCTCAAGTGTGGCCCCAAGTCTGCGTCCGCCAGCTGCTCCCTCCTCAGGCCTGCGCTATCGCAGCCATCCGCAGGCACTGCCGTGACTACTCGAACTGCTGCGGCACGCTCCTTCTCCTCCACTCTTGTGCATTGGCCGCACTCTTCTGGACAGGATCTTCGGGACATAGCGTCCGCGTTACCGTGGCTCTTTCCTCTGCGATGTTCTGAGGTGAAGTCGTACTCCTGCGGCCTCTGAATTAAACCTGCTGTCCGGCCTTCCGGTCGCGCCGTCACCATCACCTTGCTCCTCGCGGGGACAACCACGTCTTCGTTCAAGATGACCCTACCGATTCCAAGGCGCTCTTCAGTTTGACGGAGTATAACCTCTTCTCCGTTGAGCCGTAGGACCTTCCTGCCGACGTCGACCGTCGCCTCGTTGCTCCTGAGGGCATCCAGTCCCAGAATCATCTCATCACCCACCTTCGCGACGAACACCCACAGACGCACGGCACTCCGTCCCACGGTCAGCTCCAGCACGGGCTCCTTCTCCACATGGTGTCGCCCGTATTGTCGGCTCGGCTTCCTCTAGGCAAACCCTTCTCCACGTCAGGTCTGATGATGGTCACGGCCGCCCCGGTGTCCACCAGCACGCGGCACGGCTTTCCTCTTACCCAGCCGTCCGCGATGAGGTTGTCATCCATCCGCCGGCTGACGGCGCGGATTGTCACTTGAGGGCTTGGCGGTAATGGCGCCGACGTACCCCTCTCCACGCCGGGCCTTACTCGTTCTTCCCGCCGCCCTTCCTGGTGTGGGCAGTCTCTCTGCAGGTGCCCGGGCTCTCCACACCCCCAACACAGGCCACTAGGTGTTCGCCGGCGTCCCTCAGCTGGTCTTCTGTCTCCGGCGTAGTGGACACTCCTCGTTCTCGACGTCGGGATAGATGCTACCTTGGCCGCCTCCATCCTTAATGCCCCTCTCAGCGCCTCGTGGATGGTCTTATAATCGCCGAGCATTAGGCGCTGACGAATCTCCGTATCCCGTACCCCGTCGACAAAGTTGTAGGCGGCTTCCCGGGATACGAACTCCAGTGGCAGGTCAACGAAGGCCTTGCTAAACAGCTGCTCAATCGCTATGGCGAACTCCTGCAGCGTCTCCCCCGGCTGCTGTGACCTTGCCTTTAGTTGTCTGCGGTACGCTGCGGCTAAGCGGTGGTTCCCGAAACGATTCTCCAGGGCCTCCCAGATGTCCTTGGGCGCCGCCGTTGTCTGCACCGCGTTTAGGACCTCGGCGGCCTGTCCCTGGAGGCTTGCTATTAGCTGTGTGACCTCCTCCTCCGGTGACCATCTGTTGTGCTTGGCCACTGTGTCAAACTGGCGGCGGAAAGCCTCAAATGTGCAGATGTTGTGTGGCGTCCCGGCGCGTCGGCCTTCAAATCCTTCAGTTTCCTGCCGACGACGTCCTCTACTATGGCGTTCAGGGACTTGACGCTGCGGTCGGCCTTTCCCTCCAGGTCGTCAACGCGGCTGGCCAGGTCCTCGACGCGCTCGTCCACTTAGCCTATCCGCTTGCCCAGCTCCATCACGTTATCCCTCACGCCGGTCAACTGTTCTTCAAACTTCACGGCAAGGGCCTCGTTTGCCGCTTTCACCTCCGTGGCCAGGGTGTCGTTCGCTGCCCTCATTTCTGTGGTCAGTTCGGGCATATTTGCGGTCATTGTCGTGGCCAAGTTGTTATTTGCCGCTTCCGTCTTCGCTGTTATTTTCGCGGCCAGGTTGCTACTTGCCGCTTCCGTCTTCGCTGTTATTTCGGCCTTCAGTTCTTACATCTTCTCGGCGATGTTGTCGTTGGCCGTCTTCATTTCTTCCATTTTGGGTAAAATCTTTTCCAGTGCCGATTCCATGGCCGTTATCCCACTCCTGACACCAGTTGTGACTTTGTGGGTTCGTGAAATAAAAAGTCGAGGTTACAAACATAAGAAGCTGCACTTTATTTTCTTAGCAATACACTGTTACAATTACAATTTGCTGGATAACCTAAAACTGCTTATTTTAAAAACAATTCACTCAACTGACTGTCGCTTCCGGTAACGATCGGCCCCGAAGTTTCCCGAATCTCCACCGGCCATCATTTATTAATCGGCATCGCGAGTCTGCCGCCAGGGTAACACTATCAAGAGCTTTGACTACTAAAATTAATATTCCACCACACAGCAGAAAAGATATTGTGACTGTCTGGGTTCTAAAATTAAAAGTCCAGGTTGCAGAATTCAAATGCTATTTTTTTCCGTAGAAAGACACTTCTTTAACTATGATATCTGCAGAATGACCTAAAACACACGTACGAAACCTTAAAACTCCGTCTGCCGCACGTCCGCACTACACCAGTCACAACTCTCGCATGAGTCTTCTCTCAGCACGTCTGTATACAGCTCGCAGGCCGGCAACTGCAACTCACCGCATGACTCCCCGCCGCACTCCAATTTGTTCACTGTCCACTGTTTCACGAAGATTGGTGAAGCCATCCAAAGCCTCATGGCCTTTCGAGGCGGCAGGCGAAGAGCAGAAAAAGCTGTCCAGACATTTCTTTGACTCTTTCTCTCCACGCCCCGTCGCAGCTAGTGCGAGCATAGGCGCGGCTTGGCCACTATCTATCTCTTTCACTCCCCGCTTGTCTCTCTCGGCATTCGCTTACGACAGCCAAAATAATGTCCCGTGACATTACTCCCTCCTCAAGGCTGGTCGACCCAAATAGCACCATCGTAGCGGGCCAGACGATCCAGGTGTACCACCAACATCGTTCCTTAGGACATCATCTGAATGCGGTAGACCACGTCGTTAATTCTCTTTACCAACCGGTAAGGTCGTTGCCACGGTTGTTGAAGCCTCGCGCGCGTCCTTTGATCCGAATAGGGCGGTACAACAAGACCAAGTCACCTTGCTGCAATCCTTGGCTATTGGCTTCTCTGTCGTACCGGGTTTTTATGCGGTCGCTCGCCTTCTGGATGTTCTGACGTGCCATCTCATGCATGTCGTGGAGATGGTTCACCAGGTTCTTCACTTACTCGGTTGCTGGGTGTTTTGTTTCTGGGGGACTCCCAAAAGCCAGTTCACAAGGGAGGCGTAACCATCGACCGCACATTTAGCTTGCTGGCGTCATCCGAGCAGTGTCCTGTGTTGACGAGTGGTAGGTCAGTAAGAACAGTGGCACCTTGACGTCCCAGTCTCACTGATGGCTGGCCACGACCTTCCTCATATGTTCTTCTAGGGCCTTGTGTACCTCTCGACCATGCCGTCCCATTGCAGGTGTAGCGGTGTTGTGCGGGTCTTGTTCAACCCAAGAATTTCCAGTGCCTCCTTCATCAGGCTAGACTCAAAATTGGTGCCCTGGTCGCTGTGGAGCTCTAATGGAACCCCAAAACGGCAGAACAGTTGCTCCATGAGGCAGTTCGCGATGGCATACACCTCGGGCCGCTTGGTGTAGTAGTCCACGGCCACCATCAGGTACCTGTTGCCTCTGCCGGACACTGTGAATAGTCCAGCTATGTCAACAGCGAAGCGTTCGAAAAGCGCCCCCACGGTGTACTGCTGCATGCGACCCCAGCTCCCAGTCTGGTGACCGCGACTCGCCGCTCACACGTGGCATTGACGACACCATTTCTCAGCGTCTGCTCGAAGCCTCATCCAGTAGTAGGGCTGTCGGAGTTTCTTGATCGATCGCTTTGCTCCCAGGTGGCCTCCTGAAGTACCGGCGTGCACTTCCTCCAAGACTTTCGGGACCTTACTTCGCGGAAGTAGCAACTGCTCCCTCTGTGTGTTCCCATCAGGTGATTCCCATACCCGGAACAGCTCCCGTAGGGGAAGGGACCCGTCCCTTTCAGCTGCCAAGGTGCGGGCGCTGCGGACCCTTAGCACTCGTGGTACCTCTGACGTTACTAGAGGAACCTCGGGCCGAACAGCCGAGCCCCTCCTTCGGGAGTTGTTCGGATTGGGATGGACTCGAGGGGGCAGTGTGTTCCCGAAACCCGTGGGAATCGGGTACGTCTTCGGACGGGGTTGAGGGAAGCCATTAATTCTCCCGGTTACTAGCCTGCAAAGCTAGTAGAAGGTGTGCTAGATCACCAGGCGGCCCCACCGAGGTTTTTCGGTAGTCTTCACCTTGAGTGTTGACGCGCGTAAGTGGCGTATCCACTTCCATCCCGTCTTGAGTCCATAGGACCAGATGGGGGGGACTTGTTAGTCTCTAGGTCCTGCCCTATGGAAAGCACCTCGGAGGACGCCGAGCGCTCTTTGGGACAGCTCGGACACTCCCTGGTTGAAGGAGGTCCGCGTCCAGTTCCTACGGGTTCAGGACTAATGGGAGTAGAACCTCTGGGCTAAACTCGGAACAGCACACCCCCTTTGGCCTTCAGCGATTCCAATTGTGCCCAGTACACTTATACGCAGCGCGTCTGTGTGAGACGTCCTCCCAGATCGGTCTCGTCCCTACCTCCAGTTCCCTCAAGAGTGTCCCCAAGTCGGCGTCCGCCAGCTGCTCCCTCCTCAGGCCTCTACTATCCCATCCGCCCGCAGGCACTGCAGTGACCACTCTGACAACTACGGTACGCTCTTCTCTTCCACTCTTGTGCACTGGCCGCAATTTTCCGGGCAGGGTTTTCGGGATATGACGTCTACGTTGCCATGGCTCTTCCCTCTACGATGTTCAGAGGTGAAAATGAGTAGCCAAGTTAGGACGTAGTGGTCAGTTTTCAGGAAGAATGGCTGACCTTACAGATACTAGTGTAAGTGCTCCAAGATCTCTACCACCCCAGTAACTCTCGCCAGGTGACGCAATAATTCTCTACATTGGAGAAAGTCTTGCTGTAGTAAGCTATCACCCACTCGTGGCCGTCCCGGACGTGGGATAGAACACCCCTAATGCAATGGTCGCTGGCGTCGGTGTCCAAAATTAAAGCGCCGCCTGGTTGTGGAAATCCCAAAATAGGAGCACTGCAAAATGTCTTCTTCAGCTGCTGGAAAGCGTCTTCGGCGTCCTCCGTCCACACATAAGGCCGATGTTCTTCAGTCTGGCGGTTGAAGGGCCTGGCGATGTTGGAGAAGCCCTTTATGAAGCGGCGGTAATAACTGCACACCGCTGGAAACGGCGCAATTCTCGCTTATCCTTTGGGCGAGGCCAATCTCTCATGCCCTGTGTCTCCTCCGGGTCTGTATCCACTCTGGTTGTTGAGACTATGTGGCCCAAGTGGTTGACTCCCTTTCGGAAGAGCTGGCACTTTTTCGCATTCAGCTTCAGGTTGGTCGCCTGCAGCTTCTATAACAACACTTTGCCCAGTTTGTCGAGGTGGTCCTCGAATGTCTTGTCCACGAAGATGATGTCGTCCAGTTATAGCAGGTAGGCGTCATAAGTCAATCCTCTATTCACTGATTCCATAAGGCGTTGGAAGGTAGCTAGTTCGTTGCAAAGACCAAAGGGCATAACTGTGAAGTGCCAAATCCTTTGGCCTGTCGAGAATGCAGTCTTCCCCTTGTCTCTCGGGTCTAGAGCTACCTGCCAGTAATCCGACTTCAGGTCCAGGGTCGAGAACCACTGCGCACCAT
>CM060947.1:155914478-155939478 GCA_030765055.1 Mantis religiosa
TGATACTATGTGTGATGCTTGTCATGGAACATTACAGATTGCTATGTTCAGGATTTCTACAGTACATAAAATACAGTAAAAATGTTTAATCTGTATATATTTATACACGTTATAAATTATATGTATTACGGTGTCCACTTGACGCATCCGCTTGCCCAGCTCCACGTCATACCTCACGCCGGTTAACTGCTCTTCAAATTTTGTGGCGAGGGCCTCGTTCGCAGCCTTCATTATGGTTAATTCAACTTTCAATCCGGTCATCGCCGCGGCCAAGTTGTTATTTGCCGCTTCCGTCTTCGCAGTTCGCTGTCTTCATTTCTTCTAGCTCCGCGGCCAGGTTGCTATTTCCCTTGTCCGTCTTCGTAGCCAGGCTGTCATTAGCCGTTTTCATTTCCGTGGTTAATTCGGCCTTCATCTCTTCCATCTTCTCTATAATCTTTGCCAATGCAGCTTCCATTGTAGCATGTTCCACCCCTGACACCAACTGTCACTTTGTGGGTTCGTAAAATTAAAAGTCCAGGTTGCAGAAATTCAAATGCTCTTTATTTCCGCAGAAAGACACTTGCACAACTATGATATCAGCAGAATTACGTAACATACGCGTACGAAACCTTCAAGTCAGTCTACCGCGCTGCACTAATCACAACTCTGGTCTGTGTCTTCTCTCTGCAAGTCTGCACACAGCTCGCTGGCACGCAACTGGAACTCTCTGCAGGACTCCCCGCCTGACTCTTATTTATATACGGTCCATTGTTTCACGAACATTGGCGAACCCACTCGAAGCTTCACGGCCTTTCGAGGCGGCAGACGTAGGAGAGAGAACTGTCCAGACATTTCTTTGGCTCTTTCTCTTTGCCCCCCCCGTGGCTGCTAGTGCGAGCATAGGAGTGGCTTAGGCGCTATCTGTCTCGTTCACTCTCCGCTTCTCTCTCTCTCTCTCTCTCTCTCTCTCTCTCTTGGTGTTCGCTTATGAACGGCAAAATAAGGCCTCGTGACAATATAATACACAATACATCACTAAAATGCCTTCAAATTAATCTTCAACATTCATGAGCAGCAGTTAGTAATCTTGTACAACAAATTGAAGAAAACAAGCTTGATCTGATATTTGTACAGGAGGCATACTTAATTCAGAACAACCCAGCTGGACATCCAAAATCGATTAAAACTCTTGCAAGAAGAAAACAGCAGCTATCCTTGTAAACAACAATGTGCTAGACGTCATAATTATAAACCAGCTTTCAGATGAAGATTGTATATTTGCAGAAGTCCTCACTCATCGGAAAAAGATGTATATTGTAAGCAAGTACATAGATGAAAATATCCAACGTACAGTAAATAAAATAGAATCCATAATGAACTATACAAATGGAACACCTGTACAATTGGCTATTGTCACAAATGCAAGGAGTAAAACGTATGACACTACAACTAATCACTGAGGAGAAATATAAGAAGAATGTAAAAGAGGCATCAATCTATTTATACTTAATAAGCAAATGGAATTCCAAAATTCGAGGCAAGAGTTACGTAGATTTAACTATCACAAACAGCAGTATGCTTATTAGAGTTATAACCTGGAGAAGTGGAGAAATGGAAAGTTGGTCCGATCATAAAGCAGTAAGGTATACTGTGATAATAGACACCACAAGTAGAAATTATGAATCTGACAGCACTCATAGCATAGGTGTACCATACATAGTTGAAAAGGATAATATTCCGAGCTCCATAGATAAACTAAGGAAAGAATTCATTATATTCTTTCATTGTGATTATCAGGGCAGTGATCTTAATATATTGGACAAAGAACTCAGTGAAAACATCAAGAGCCCAATAGGAACTGAATCATTAATAGAAAATCTCACCGGATGTATAACATCCACCTGCAAAATGGCATTTAATACTCTTTACAAAACAGAAATTTGACAAAGGGTAGAATGGTGCCCTGGTGGAACACAGAGCTACAAACAAAATGGAACAAGGTCAATGCTATTAGGCGACGATATCAAAGGACAGAACATGATGAAGCCCTGAGAGTACAAAGGAAAACTCAGTATCCTTTGGAAAAGCGACAATACCAAAACAAACTCCAGACAGCAAAAATGAATTCTTGGGAGCTATTCTGCACTACCACCGATAGCTCAAACCCCTGGAATATGGTATACAGGATTGCTGCAAGGAAACCCAAAGATAGGACTATCTTGACAACAGTACAAAAACCTGATGGTACATATATTGAAGATCTTCATACCACTTCAAGATATATGATAGAACACTATACTCCTGATGATAATGAAGATGATGACACCAAACAGCAACGTAATATAAAAATAATAGCTAAGGAACACCCTACCACTGATGATGACAAAAAATTTACCAAAGATGAAATAAGAGTAGCAATAACGAGCTTCAATCCTAGCAAAGTTCCAGGAGAAGATGGGATAACAAGTGAAATCCTCCTGCAAGTGTAAAACAGCTTTCCATGTTTTCTCACTGTAGCATACTACAACTGCCCTGAAGAAGGCTGCTTCCCAAACAATGGAAGAAGTCTAATATTTTACCTATTGTTAAAACAGGAAGACAACACAGCAAAGAAGTGACAAAGCACTGGCTGCTCAGTGTTCTAAATGTGGGAGGAAAGGTATTGGAAAAACTTCCGATTAACAAAATATTATATCGGATCAACATCAACAACTTGATAATTTCATATCAGTTAGGCTTCACACCTCAGAAAGGAACAGTAGATGCAGTCATGGCCGTAAAACACTTTGCAGAGGAAAGCCTCCAAACAAAAAACATGTGTCGCAGTTGTTACTTTAGATGTCCATGGGGCATTTGATTCAGCCTGATGGCTACGCATCTTACTTAACCTTAAAAGACTTCCGTGTCCTAAAAACCTGTACATGCTGACGGGCAGCTACTTAAGCAAAAGAACAGCTACCTTACAAACAAATGAGTGCAAGATCACAAAGGAGTGAGTGTGAGTGTGTGGTGTTTTAGGGCCCGTCGAATCACAAAGGAGATGCTCACAAGGCTCAGGCTGTGGCCTCGGTCTGTGGAACATAATGTATAACTCACTTCTCAACATGGAACTTACACAACAGACAAAGATAGTAACATTTGCAGATGATCTACTATTACTTACAAAAGCTTACAGCTACAGAGAAACAGAAAACTACGCAAATTCAGACTTCAAACAAAAATAAAGATCTGGGCTAAGCAGAACAAACTCAAATTTAATGACTCAAAATCAAAAGTCTTATTAATATCAATGAGAAGGAAAGCTCGTAACAAACCAATCAGGATACATTTGAACTACAAACTACTTGAACAGGTCAGAGAACTTAGATATTTAGGGATAACCCTAGACGAAATACTCAGCTTTAATAGACACATTAACAACACAACAGAGAAGACACTCCTATTAACAAATATGTTAAGCAAAGTAGCGAAACTACAGTGCTGTCTCTTGGCCACAAATCTCTAAGAACAATCTACAGAGGTACAATTGGACCTATACTGCATATGGTTCCCCAGTCTGGAAGCAGGCATTAAAGGGCAAAAAGAACATAAAGATACTTCAAAGAATCCAGGGAATAATAAAGCTTCAAAATTGCCAAAGCCCACTGAACTGTACCTTTCAAAGCTTCAAGTGTTGTAGCTGGAGTATGAAATGAAATGTGTAGTGTTTTACGCCCGCTTTTACTACATATGGCACCGCAGGCGATGTAGCTGGAGTGAAACCTATCTACATTACAATAGAAGAAACAGTAAAAGCTTACAATATAACACACGGAATGACACCAGAATCAGCAGATTATGATGCACCGTTATGAATAGCAAACTGTTCACATCCAGCAGAGAGTATACTTATGGAAGAAGTTATTATTATGAAATAGAAATGATCACAGATGGTAGCAAAATCCAAGGCAAGATTGGAGCAGCTGCAATAATATATAAACAAGGCGAGATTTTACACAGAATCAAAGCAAAATTAGATGACAGATGCTCAAATAACCAAGCTGAACAAGCAGCAAACCTTAGAGCATTAACAACACTTGAGGACTTGAACACTCAACAACAAGAAAGGATAGCTGCAGTGGACTCAGATAGCAAAATAAGTCTAGATCTGAACCGAAAAAATCCTACACGTAATCATCTAAAAGGAATTCAAAATAAAGTCAAAGAAGCCTCACAGAGCAGAAGTGGATAATACATTTTGCCTGGATCAAAGCCATGCTGGATTTATTTGTAACGAATTAGCTGATAAATTTGCTAAGGAGGCTGCACTTGATACTGGGACTGACTATGCATACAGCAAAACACCAAAAACAACAGTTGTCAGAGAAATTGAAGTATAAGGGAGCCAGAAATTGCAAGAGGAGTGGACTAATACAACAAACGGAGCACTCTGCAAGACTTCTTTCCATCAGTCAAAGAAAGAATGAGAACACAAATTAATTTAAATTTCGCTCAGGCAGGAATGATTATTGGTCATTGCTTAACAAAATCAAACCTGCCCAAACTTGGAATAATACAGGACCTGACTTGCATCTGCCTACAAGGACAGCAAACAGTGGAACATCGTATATATCGATGCTGCAAACTAAAACAACAAATGGACATAATGAAGAGAACCATCGAATCCAATTGTCACAAATGGCCAGTAACAAAAGAGCACCTCATCACACACAACACTGGAGCCTTCAAGCAATTTATTCAAAGTATTAACTATGATGAATTAAAATGTAATATTAAAGTGACTACAGGAGAGTACTGAAGTGATGCACTGAGGAGATCTGTTGATGATGATTATTAATAACAATAATAATAATAATAATAATAATAATAATAATAATAATAATAATAATAATAATAATAATAATAATAATAATAATAATAATAATAATAATAATAATAATAATAATAATAATAATAATAATAATAATAATAATAATAATAATAATAATAATAATAATAATAATAATAATAATAATAATAATAATAATAATAATAATAATAATAATAATAATAATAATAATAATAATAATAATAATAATAATAATAATAATAATAATAATAATAATAATAATAATAATAATAATAATAATAATAATAATAATAATAATAATAATAATAATAATAATAATAATAATAATAATAATAATAATAATAATAATAATAATAATAATAATAATAATAATAATAATAATAATAATAATAATAATAATAATAATAATAATAATAATAATAATAATAATAATAATAATAATAATAATAATAATAATAATAATAATAATAATAATAATAATAATAATAATAATAATAATAATAATAATAATAATAATAATAATAATAATAATAATAATAATAATAATAATAATAATAATAATAATAATAATAATAATAATAATAATAATAATAATAATAATAATAATAATAATAATAATAATAATAATAATAATAATAATAATAATAATAATAATAATAATAATAATAATAATAATAATAATAATAATAATAATAATAATAATAATAATAATAATAATAATAATAATAATAATAATAATAATAATAATAATAATAATAATAATAATAATAATAATAATAATAATAATAATAATAATAATAATAATAATAATAATAATAATAATAATAATAATAATAATAATAATAATAATAATAATAATAATAATAATAATAATAATAATAATAATAATAATAATATTTTTTTTTTTTTGCTTTATTGATATCAACAGCATGCTCCATTACATAGTAATACTACATGCTTTATAGTTACATGTCCTATTTTGAATTAGTAATTGTAAACATTACAACAATTTTACATTGGGTTATTCTGTGTTTTAGACACTATGTACATTAAATTGAGTCTATTCTTCTAGCTGATTTTTGTGAGTTCACAATTTGTAATTATTTCAATTTAAATACTTGTCATATTTTTAGAAGTAGTGCTTTATGTTTTAGTTAATTGTAAGATTATGATGAAACCGGAGTAAGTTGATTGTATAGAGTTCACAATTTGTCGTTGTTACACTCCAAATCCTTCAGTCCATGTCCGTGATTTTTATAGAAGTTGCAAATTTTACAAACGACTTCAGGTGATTATTCGCAATCTTCTCGTTGGTGGTAGGCCATTTCCCTCCATTGCTTGTTACACTTTTTGCCAATTCTAGTCTTTTTTCATCAAGTCTTCTGCAATTAAATATTATATGGTTAACGGTCTGTTCTTCTTTTCCGCAAGGACAGAGTGGGTTATTTATTATTCTAAATCGGTATAGGTATGCGTTTAATTTTCCATGGCCAGTTAACATTGTAGTGAGTTCTGGGGATATTGGAATCTTTTGACGCAATCTGTTTTTCACTAACGGGAAGAATGCTTTAGTCACTGCACCTCTCGTTGTGTTCGTCCAGACTCGTTGCCACCTGTTGAGTCCATATTCCTTCGCTCTGGTTACAATTACGTCTTTTGGTATTTTGTCGTACACTATTTCACTATCTTCGATAGCAGCGCGTTTTGCAAGCTTATCTGCTAGTTCATTCCCTTCTATTCCGCAGTGGCCTTTAACCTAGCCAAAGTGGATAATCCAATTTAAATGGTTTAGTGCAAGAAGTTTGTGTTTGATAGATTCTATTAGTCGATTCCTTTTCCAGTTGTTTCTCAGTAGATCTATAGTAATTCTGCTGTCAGTGTATATTGCAACGGTTCCGTTTCTATCTATTGAACTGGCATAATATAGTTCTTCTAATTTCTCTAGTACTTTTAAAATAGCAAGTTGTTCGGCTTGATTGTTGGTGCAGTGGCCAATAATTATAACAATAATAATAATAATAATAATAATAATAATAATAATAATAATAATAATAATAATAATAATAATAATAATAATAATAATAATAATAATAATAATAATAATAATAATAATAATAATAATAATAATAATAATAATAATAATAATAATAATAATAATAATAATAATAATAATAATAATAATAATAATAATAATAATAATAATAATAATAAGAAGAAGAAGAAGAAGAAGAAGAAGAAGAAGAAGAAGAAGAAGAAGAAGAAGAAGAAGAAGAAGAAGAAGAAGAAGAAGAAGAAGAAGAAGAAGAAGAAGAAGAAGAAGAAGAAGAAGAAGAAGAAGAAGAAGAAGAAGAAGAAGAAGAAGAAGAAGAAGAATAATAATAATAATAATAATAATAATAATAATAATAATAATAATAATAATAATAATAATAATAATAATAATAATAATAATAATAATAATAATAATAATAATAATAATAATAATAATAATAATAATAATAATAATAATAATAATAATAATAATAATAATAATAATAATAATAATAATAATAATAATAATAATAATAATAATAATAATAATAATAATAATAATAATAATAATAATAATAATAATAATAATAATAATAATAATAATAATAATAATAATAATAATAATAATAATAATAATAATAATAATAATAATAATAATAATAATAATAATAATAATAATAATAATAATAATAATAATAATAATAATAATAATAATAATAATAATAATAATAATAATAATAATAATAATAATAATAATAATAATAATAATAATAATAATAATAATAATAATAATAATAATAATAATAATAATAATAATAATAATAATAATAATAATAATAATAATAATAATAATAATAATAATAATAATAATAATAATAATAATAATAATAATAATAATAATAATAATAATAATAATAATAATAATAATAATAATAATAATAATAATAATAATAATAATAATAATAATAATAATAATAATAATAATAATAATAATAATAATAATAATAATAATAATAATAATAATAATAATAATAATAATAATAATAATAATAATAATAATAATAATAATAATAATAATAATAATAATAATAATAATAATAATAATAATAATAATAATAATAATAATAATAATAATAATAATAATAATAATAATAATAATAATAATAACAATAACAATAACAATAATAAATACACTAGAAGACTAATAATTAACTGCAAAATGAAAATAGGTTGGACGATATCCAATGTAGAAGTCTATTTGAGAGTCAATCGCTGCTTCAAATGTAGTAAATACAACCACAAGCACACAGACTGTAAGGGAGAAGAAACTTGCCCCCTATGTGCAGGCACCCACAGCTTAAAAGAATGTAAGGCAACACAAAACGAATACAGATGCATAAACTGCACAACATATAACAAATACAACCCTAGGAACACAATTTGCGTAAATCATACTTCGTTAGACAGGAACTGCCCAAGCCTACAAGCAGCAATTAAGAAGCAAATCCAAAATACAGACTATTAACATGGAAACACAATCTAACACCAATAAGTTAATAGGGTTTAAGAACACAAACTTTAGAGAACAGATCAGCTGTCTACAGATAAACTTGCAACATTCAATATCAGCAACTGACAATCTCATGAACCTAATAGAAAGAGATGGCATTGACATAATATTCATACAAGAGCCGAGAATAATAAACAACAGGACATTGGGTATCACAAAGAGATACAAAACATATGCGGCAAACGAGGGAAGATGTAGAGTAGCAACGGTGGTAACAAATACACATATGGACGTCATTCTCATAACAGAATTAACAGACAAAGATACAGTAGTCGTAGAAATTATCTACAGAAATATAAAATTCTATTCGGCAAACATGTACCTGGACAGTCAAGGTAAACTAGAAAACGACCTGAGAAAAATCAACAAAATATTACAATACACCTCTGGAAATGGTCTACTTATTACAATGGATAGCAACTCCAGATCCGCTACATGGCATGACACAATCACCAATGAAAGGGGAAAGGAAATGGAAGAATTTTTAATAACAAAACAATTGTACATACATAATGAAGACAGTGAATTAACCACCTTCCAAAGTAGTCGAGGGAAAAGTAATGTGGACCTGACTATAAGCAATAACAATCTCCTGAGACAAATAAAGAATTGGAAGATAAGTGAAGAAGAGAGTTGCTCCGATCATAGATTATTGCAGTTCTTAATAGGGCAAAATGAGTGGAACAAAGAAAAACTAAACAGTCAATACACAGGCATAAAATATATAACTAAGGAAGAAGACCGCAAAAAGTATCAAGAAACACTACTGTATGAGATAGCAAAACAGTTCTGCGGAACAGAAAAAGAAATTAACATTGAAGATATAGACAACCAACTATCCAGACAAATACAAAACTCAGTGAACATAGAGGAGGTAATAAATAAATACAGTGCAGCCCAAACGATAGCATGCATGAAGGCCTTCAAAGTTAGCAATACATTCACTAAAACAGCCAACCTAAAACATAAAACAGTTCCATGGTGGAATGACGACCTTACAATTATGAGGAAGAGGGTGAATGCTTTCAGAAGAAAATACCAGAGAACACAAAACAACAATGATCTCCGAGAACAGCGGCAAAAACTCTACTTCGAAGAGAAAAGTAAATACCAAACAAAACTAAAAAACTCAAAGATCCTATCGTGGAAAGAATACTGCAACAACACCACCTCAAATCCCTGGAATATAGTGTACAAGACTGCCTCAGGAAAAACAAAAGACAGCCAAATGATAACAACTCTCATAAACAAGGAAGGAAAGTATACAAGAGACTTAAAAGAAACATTGGAATATACACTCAACTATATCATCCCAAAAGACAATGAACTGGAAGATACAGAACACCACAAACAAATAAAGCAAGAAATAGAAGAACCGGTGAATACAGCAGACGATAGAAAATTTACAGTAGAAGAAATTAAATCAACTATCAAAAATATAGATCATAAGAAAACTCCGGGAGAAGATGGAATAACCAGCAAAGTACTGATGTGGACAATCGATTGCCTCCCTCAAACAGTAACATCTATATACAATGGATGTTTGGAAAATGGATATTTCCCAAAGAAATGGAAAAAGGCCAGAATAATACCAATCACCAAACCAGGAAAAGAGAAGCTCTTAGATCCATCCAAGTTCAGACCTATAAGCCTATTAAACG
The DNA here is from genome assembly GCA_030765055.1 of Mantis religiosa. Lineage (NCBI taxonomy): Eukaryota > Metazoa > Arthropoda > Insecta > Mantodea > Mantidae > Mantis > Mantis religiosa. Next base: position 155,924,572 of record CM060947.1, read on the forward strand.
TAGGAGGGAAAGTCCTAGAGAAGCTACTTATAAGTAGAATCAACCACCACCTCTATAAGAACAAATTACTAAGTGAAAATCAATATGGCTTCAGGCCCCAAAAAAGCACCACTGATGCAGCAATAGCAGTTAAAGAATTTATAAATAAAGCATTTAGCAATGGACAAATTACAGCGATTGTTAGCCTGGACGTAAAAGGAGCCTTTGATTCAGCGTGGTGGCCAAGCATCCTAAAGGCCCTAAAAGATTTCAAGTGCCCTAGAAACCTGTACAACCTCTCCAAGAGCTATTTTAAAGACAGAGTGGCCTTCATCAATTCTAACAACATCCAAGTTGAAACAACAGTCAACAAAGGTTGCCCTCAAGGGTCCTGCAGTGGACCGGGGTACTGGAATATACAGTACAACAGTTTACTAAACCTGGAGTATGAAAAGAATACAAAAGTTATAGCATTTGCAGACGACCTATTAATTGCAGTCAGAGCAGAAACAGAAGCAGAAGTAGAGAACTTCATGAACATTAATATTAGAAAAGTCACACAGTGGTCGATTGAAAACAAAACTCACTTCAATGAAAACAAGTCAAAAGTAATATTAATATCAAGAAGACGGAAAAAGAGAAAGACAATAGATATCTACATGAATGGGAAACAACTGGAGCAAGTAGAAAAGATGGATTACTTAGGCATAACCATAGACAGCCGATTCACTTTCAACGACCACATAAACAAAGTGAGTGAAAAATGCATCAAATTAATCAATGCACTTTCTAAATCGGCAAGGATAGTTTGGGGCTTAAAACATCAGGCTCTAGAAATAATATATAAAGGAGCAATACTGCCAATTCTACTATACGCTGCACCAGTCTGGATGGAATCATTAGAAAAGAAACACAACCAAATGAAATATGTTACAGTTCAAAGATTAATGCTCACAAGGTTGGCAAAGGCATATAGGACAATTTCCCATGAAGCACTCTGCATAATCACGGGAACAATACCCATAGACTTAAAGGCAAGAGAGGTGGCTGAACTATATAACGTAAAAACAGGAAAAACCAACACTGAATACCAAATAGACCGCCCGGAAAACCCCAAGAATTGGCTCCACCCAGCTGACTTTCAAGGCACAAATGAACCAAAGATAGGAAACAATGAAAATGCAGTGTGGCAAATATATACAGATGGAAGCAAAAGTGACGTAGGAGTGGGAGCAGGAGTAGCCATATACAGACAAAACCAACTGATAAACCAAAAAAAATACAAACTCAATGAAAGATGCTCAAATAATCAGGCAGAGCAACTGGCAATTGCAAAAGCGCTGGAATTATTAGAAACGACGGACACTGAAGACACAGATAACAAAACAGTAACCATACACACAGACAGCAGAATAACAATTGACTCCATAGACGATTACAATAATCACAATAACCTAACAGAGAAAACACGAAGAACTACAGCAATACTAAGAGCAAAAAATTGGAAAATACAATTCAAATGGGTAAAGGCTCATGTTGGAATAGAGGGTAATGAAGTGGCTGACAGACTGGCAAAGAATGCAGCAAAAACTAAGGAAATATACTACAACAAATTACCGATCACCGCAATAAAACAAATTCTTCGGAAATCAACAAAAAACAAATGGCAGCAGAAATGGGAACAGAGCACAAAAGGCACAACCACAAAGGAATTCTTCCCAACAGTGGAAAGCAGACTCACAAACAGGTTCTACCTAACACCAAACATGACAACAATACTTACAGGACACGGAAATATCAACACTTATCTCAACAAACTCAAGATCGTTAGCAGCCCTGAGTGTTCATGCAGGAGAGGAGCCCAAACGGTGGATCACATAATATTCGAGTGCAGTGTGGTGAATAGTGCAAGAGAAACTCTAAAACATAGTGTTCTAAGAACTGATAACTGGCCAACACAAAAGTCAATACTAATTAAAAGACATTTAAAATCATTTACAAAATTTGTAAACTCTATAGACTTTCAAGTACTAAAAGGCATTAATGTGTAATACAAGCAAAACAAAAAAAAAAAAAAAAAAACCAAATGGTTCACATCAAAACTGGAAAAATGTATACAAAAATCACAAAAAGAGTGAAAAGCATGTAGTACTACTTATGTAGTGGAGCATGTAGAGATCAGAAATAAATTAAAAAAAAAAAAAAAAATAATAATAATAATAATAATAATAATAATAATAATAATAATAATAATAATAATAATAATAATAATAATAATAATAATAATAATAATAATAATAATAATAATAATAATAATAATAATAATAATAATAATAATAATAATAATAATAATAATAATAATAATAATAATAATACTAATACTAATACTAATAATAATAATAATAATAATAATAATAATAATAATAATAATAATAATAATAATAATAATAATAATAATAATAATAATAATAATAATAATAATAATAATAATAATAATAATAATAATAATAATAATAATAATAATAATAATAATAATAATAATAATAATAATAATAATAATAATAATAATAATAATAATAATAATAATAATAATAATAATAATAATAATAATAATAATAATAATAATAATAATAATAATAATAATAATAATAATAATAATAATAATAATAATAATAATAATAATAATAATAATAATAATAATAATAATAATAATAATAATAATAATAATAATAATGGTAATGGTAATGGTAATGGTAATGGTAATGGTAATGGTAATGGTAATGGTAATGGTAATGGTAATGGTAATGGTAATGGTAATGGTAATGGTAATGGTAATGGTAATGGTAATGGTAATGGTAATGGTAATGGTAATGGTAATGGTAATGGTAATGGTAATGGTAATGGTAATGGTAATGGTAATGGTAATGGTAATGGTAATGGTAATGGTAATGGTAATGGTAATGGTAATGGTAATGGTAATGGTAATGGTAATGGTAATGGTAATGGTAATGGTAATGGTAATGGTAATGGTAATGGTAATGGTAATGGTAATAATAATAATAATAATAATAATAATAATAATAATAATAATAATAATAATAATAATAATAATAATAATAATAATAATAATAATAATAATAATAATAATAATAATAATAATAATAATAATAATAATAATAATAATAATAATAATAATAATAATAATAATAATAATAATAATAATAATAATAATAGTAATAATAGTAATAGCCCGGGCCTTAAAGTACTTACTATATAGTAAGTCGCCGTTAAGGTAGTTGTCTCATGTGTTTTTGAGAACTCCTAAATGATTTACCGAGAAAATACGGGTCAGTTGGAGATTTTAATATGATATCTGCACGCTGGCCATAGTGGCACAATGGTAGTGCGGCTGGACGGAAACCAGAAGATCCGTGGTTCATATTCCGGCAATGGCATTAAATTTTTCAGTCTGACTCTACGTTTCCATAATTTAGCCTACACACGGCCAGTGTGAAAGAACAATTAATTTCCATTAATTGACACTAATAGTGGTTAACTATAAAGCCCGGGCCTTAAAGTACTTACAATATGGTAAGTCGCCATTAAGGTAGTTGTCTCATGTGTTTATGTGAACTCCTAAGTGGTTTACCGGGAAAATACGAGTCAGTTGGGGAAATTCATGTCATATCGGCACGTTGGCCATAATAGCACAATGGTAGTGCGGCTGGACGGAAACCAGAAGATCCGTGGTTCAAATCCCGGCTATGGCATAAAATTGTTCAGTCTGACTCCACGTTTCCAAGAAGAAGAAGAAGAAGAAGAAGAAGAAGAAGGAGAAGAAGGAGAAGAAGAAGAAGGAGAAGAAGAAGAAGAAGGAGAAGAAGGAGAAGAAGAAGAAGAAGGAGAAGAAGGAGAAGAAGAAGAAGAAGAAGGAGAAGAAGAAGAAGAAGAAGAAGAAGAAGAAGAAGAAGAAGAAGAAGAAGAAGAAGAAGAAGAAGAAGAAGAAGAAGAAGAAGAAGAAGAAGAAGAAGAAGAAGAAGAAGAAGAAGAAGAAGAAGAAGAAGAAGAAGAAGAAGAAGAAGAAGAAGAAGAAGAAGAAGAAGAAGAAGAAGAAGAAGAAGAAGAAGAAGAAGAAGAAGAAGAAGAAGAAGAAGAAGAAGAAGAAGAAGAAGAAGAAGAAGAAGAAGAAGAAGAAGAAGAAGAAGAAGAAGAAGAAGAAGAAGAAGAAGAAGGTTTAAGCACAACACTGCTTAGTAAATTATACATTTTATTATATGAGGTTCCAATTGAATGTCGAATTCTTTGTCTGGTAAGTGCAATGCTCAAGGTTTAATTTTACTCTAGAATTTAATTTATTTGATGCTTGATAATAATTATTGAGACAGAAAATAAAGGATAATTTTCATTTAAAATAATTAATAAATAGGTAAAACTGAAACCAATTTCTTAATAGATGGCAATGTGTATATGAGGAAAGGAAAGGATGGAAATATTAGTTTGAACGTATATGGCATTATACGGGATAGGGAACAAACGATTAATGGCTCAATACCTAGTCCACCAACCATTTACATCTAATAGAGTATTCAGCCTCCTATGAAGAGAAGCGACCAGAGATTCACAAATATGAGGTCGTCTGTGCACGCTTTCCCATGCTTCCTGAACGTGATGCTCGAAGCTTTCAGGAATTTTTTCTGCCCTGCAATCCCATTCGTTAACTATAATAGCCCAAATGTGTTTAATGGGATTCAGATCTGATGATTTGGCTGGCCAAGGGAGAGGAGAAACTTCAGGATATTGTTCTATTCATTGTCGCGTAAATGCTGAAGTGTGAATGCTGATGTTATCATGAACATAGTTTATGATAGGCGTATCTTCCTCAGGATATACGGAACGAACACTTGGTAACATGCAGTCCTCTAACACCTCCACATACTCCTCAGAATTCATTCTCGGGGATACACGGACCAGTTGACCCACACCGGCAGCCGTCATCCAGCCCCAGAGAGTGGTGCTAGTACTGCCGCTTCTTACTGTGGTCACTACGTGTTCTGGGTTGTGCGTGTCTTGTCTGGACGCCAAAGTATCATTCTTCTCTCTTCGTCGGATGAGAACACTTTCTCGTCCGTCCATACTACAGTGTCCCAGAATGTCTGAGTCATTGGAAGGAACTGGAGAGCAAATCCCACACGAGCAGCTTGATGTGCTTCTGTGAGTTTCTCTTTTCGAGCTTGCTTCCTAGTGTGGATCCCGGCAGCATGAAGACGCCTTCTAACAGTCGATGGCGTTATCTGAAGTCCCATATGCCTTACGACTGACGTAGAAGGGCGGAACGGATTCTATCTGGAATTCTGCGCTATGGCTGCATCCATATCCGGACAGGTAACCCTGTGTCTTCCGGATTTAGGTTGGGTTTTTAATCCTTCTTCTCCCTCTTTCTGGAACCGCCGGATCCAGTAAAGAACGCAGTCAAGCCCTCTTCCCACAGAATTAGCTATTTGTGTGGTAGCAAAACCTGCTTCCCAAATGCCAACAATACGGCCCCGAGTGACTTCCGAGGTTAAAGGCATTCATCTCTAATTTTATTCACTCTAATGTACGATACAATGATACTCTTTGTCGTTTTTAAATCAAATGCAAACCTTCCGCTCTTATATATATATATATATAAAATGCAAATGTGACCTTTGACCCCGAGGAGGTAACTACCAGTCGCAGAGTGCATCGATCACCTGTCCATTTAACCACAGTGACAGTTCTATTGCCTATGTGGACAAGTTCACTGGAAGACAGAACTTTTAAAATATTCTTGAAGTAAATCTACATTATTTCTCTAAAATACTTGAACGAAGAAAGTGCTAACACTAACGTATTAAATTGACCGGTTTCGGCAACGGCATCTCTATGAAAGTTGATTTTTCGCTATCTTTGTGTTTATTTGTTACCTGAAATGTTGTAATATTCACAGCCTCTAGGGCAGATAATTGCTGCACACTGCTTCGAACTATATATGCCTCAAATACGTAAACTATTTCTTGTTTAAATATTTAATTCTGTTATAGCTGCATATTAGATAGCGTTAAACTCTTATTTAACCTTTCAGGTTCTGTTTGTCATAATCATCATCATCATCATCATCATCATCATCATCATCATCATCATCATCATCATCATCATCATCATCATCATCATCATCATCATCATCATCATCATCATCATCATCATCATCATCATCATCATCATCATCACAACCATCATTCCCCGCCTCGGTAGCGTGGTATAGCGTGTCCGAATGTTAATCAGGGTGGGTTACCTGGATAAAGTTTTTTCCGGGGTTTTCCCTTATCCTAAAAGACGAATGTCGAGTAACTCTGAGCTCTATGGACTCTGGGCTCATTTGAGCATCATTTCACCCGTTCCATTCATCGTCCGGTAAGATTTAACGTTGGAGGAGGTAAATTAAAAAAAAAAAAAGGAAAACACCATCACCATCATCATTATAAAAGCTGATCAGATTGACTTAGATGCTGGCATTCTGACCCAAAGGTTGCGAGTTCAAGCCCGGTCTAGTTCCATGGTTTCTACGTGTAGCTAAAAGTGAAATGCATCATATCAGCTTTACTGACATTTAAAGAACGCCTTCGTGAAACCTCTGTCGTGCCGTTGACGCTAACGTGATTTTGTATTTGAACTGTCATTGTCAAACAAAATAGTTACTTTATTTATTACGTTGGTCGTTGAAAGTCTAATATATATAAGCTGTTCTTTAGAGCTGTGACAAAAATAATATATTTATTTTCGGAACAAGATATAAATTTTAAAAAGTAATTTTAGATATTAGTTTTAAATACCAGGCAGTTTAACATTATAGTATCGCTAACCTATGAAAGGTAGAAGTGTTTCATTCCAGATAAAGCTAAAACTTTATATAGAAAATGTATTTAAAAAGAAGAAAGGGGGATTAAAGTTGTTGAGGTGTGGTGTGCGAGAGAGAGGAAATAACGTTATTAAAACTGATCGATAGAGACAAGGTTGATAATAGCCAGTTATATAAAACCACCTACGATTCATGTGGCCAAATTGTTTTTATTTTCCATTGAGGCTTAAATACCTGTGCGCCGAAATCGCTGGTCAGGTATAACGAAAGTGAATCACCTGGCGCAACTAACTGATAAGAAACCCGCCTCCCTCACGTAGGCCAGTCTTGCCCGCATCGGAAAACATATGCTCGCTTGTGTACATCCCAAATCAGAATATCCATTTAGAACTACCCTTTCTAAAACTTTTCGATTACATCCTACAACTGTCCCACTCTTTCTATTCAAAATTACCAACCAGTTTCAACAGCCTCATCCGAGGATTTGGAGAGTACGACCTAGACCCTGGAGAGTCATACAAGAGGCCTAGACTTGTCCTAGGACCTCTTTAATCCAACTACCTCTTCAACAATTCTTCAAACCCTGACTGTTTATCACCTATCCTAAATTAAATAATCACCATCATCTCACCATCATTTCTTATAAACACCTTTAATGCCAGTAAAAGACCTAGTCCCGGTATGGCACTAGTCGGAGGACCCTCCTTTGCGGAGGAGGACTCCCTTCAACGACACCTCTGTGGTGCTTGCCTGCAGGAGATAAGCGAAATTGACGGGAGCTGACCTGAGGTCACTCCCGATGGTGGCAATTTGCTTTCCCTGAAGCTCTAGAAGCGCTGGCATCTCCCGCAGAGGAGATGTTGTCTCTTCGAAGTCTCGAAGAGCAGTCCGAGTCCTGCCTCTGTGTGTGCTGTCTGCAGACCAGTAGACCAGCAGAAGAGTCGAGTCGTCCAGGTTTACCTGGACGGAGTGTTTGCTGCCCAGCACCTAGCCGCTTATTGCGTCTTTATCTGGGCAGTATAAAAGAGTCATCTTTTGTCTCAGGCGGTTGTTTTCGGCAGTGGACATATCTAGCTTTGTGCGCGCTGTTGCCCCGTGGGAGGAATGCGCCTAGTGCTGGCTGCGCTCTTCCGCCTGCCTGGGAGGCATCTGAGCACAGTCCACTTAACAGGCTAGAGAGAAAGGAGCCATGTTTAGGTATTGAATTTACCAAGCCCATTTCTGGGCTTGGGGGGCTGGAGTAAGGGGAATGTGGCCCTGTACAGCTCTAGTTACCCAAAGCATCTTTGGGCAACCGGTAGCTCGGTCGGCGGCGTGGAGCCCTGTGGTCATAACGGCCAAGGGTGTTCACCAGTATGTTTGAATGGGAGTACAGCTTATCGTAAATGGTGCGGGATCTCTCCCGCACCACGTCCACGATGTACGGGATCCCGGAGTAAGTATGAAGGATATGGGACGGAAATCTACGCCCGGTATCGTAGATCATTCGCAGTGCCCTGTTCTGGACGCGCTGTAGTCTGCGAATATAGGTGGGAGCCGCTGATCCCCAGACTTCGCCGCCGTACAGAATCGGGGGCGGTATAATCGCCCGATACAGGCGTAGATTGAGGTGCTTTGGCATGGTGGATTTGAGAATTGGGTATAACTGCGTTAGCGCTGCATGCCCTTGTCCGGTTTTACCCGGACGTGAGGTGCGTAGGTGAGACCGCGATCGAGGTGGACACCAATGTATTTGGCAGTGGGAACCCAAGGAATTTGCCTCTGCCTCAACCTCAGCGATCAATGCGGTCGCCCAGCTCGGACCTTAGCCAGGAGAAGAGCAGAGCTCTTCTCGGCGATAATGGATATCCTCCACTTCTCACTCCAACGGCCAATGGCTCGGAGCTGGCGCTGCAGCGGAGGATGACAATATCTTAGGTTTTTGTTACGTGCCATTATGAGGACGTCGTCAACATATTGGCACGTAACAGTCTGTGGTTCTAAGGGGAAGTCAGACATGTAGGCCGCAAAGAGTAACGGGGACAGTACACTGCCCCCCGCGGCTATTGGTCTGATAGATGACATCCGTCCTTCCACTCTCACCCTGAACGTGCGGTCTCTGAGGAAACTACTAATCAGGGCGAGATAGGGAGGAGGTACGTTGGCCTCCTTTAGTTTGTACAGTAGGCCTTGGTGCCAGGTTGTGGCAAAGGCTTTCTCTACGTCTAGCAGCCCCGCGGCTGTCTTGAGGTTTTCCTGGAATCCCAGGGCTGTCCTCTCGGCCAGACGCAGTAGCTGTAGGGTCGTGGAGGGTCCATGACGAAAACCAAACTGGTGATCGGGTAGGAGCTGCCTTTCCTCAAAAAGGGGGATCAAGCGGTATAGGAGCAACCGCTCATATAGTTTTGAGACATTTGGGAGAAGACTTATGGATCGGTAGCTAGACGGAAAGACCGGATCCTCGCCGGGCTTCAGGATGCACACCACTCTCGCCTCTTTCCAGAAAGCCGGAAAGTGGCGGAAGTGGAGGCACGCATTGAAGATCCGCGTCAAGACGATGACGGCCCTCTTGGGAAGGTGCTGGAGCATGAGAGCACTAACGCCATCATGTCCAGGGGATTTGTTGGGTTTCAATTTTCGGATTGTCGCAATCACCGCCCTTGGGGTGACTATTGGGATGTGGATCGCCTCATGGCGCCGCTATGGCTCCTCATAGAGTTCTTCCACAGCAGCCTCCACGAGGTCAGTGAAGTCTTCGTCCTGGGGTCCTCCCTCGGCTCGAATTGGCTTTCCAAATGATCCCCGAAGGCTGTGGCCTTATCTTGGGACTCGTAAGCGAGTCTCCCGCGAGTGCCATGCAGCGGATGCTGGTAAAGAGTTTTGTCCCTCCTGAGGGACTTGATGATCTTCTAGGGGTGCTTTTCCTGGAGGTAAACGCGTGGGCACGGAGCAGCCGCCTTACCAGGGATTTGAACCGTTGGTAAACTGCTCCTATCCTGGGATGACGGAAACGCTGCCATAGCTTCCGAACAGCTGCCTTGGCTTTTAGGAGATGCCGGATCTCGTTAGGGATGGAAAGAGGCTTAAGTGGGGATACGGTGAGTGTGTACACTCACCGCTTGACGGCCTTGTTGAGAAACTCATCGCTGCAGCCTCCAGCGCCTCGACATCGTCGATGCGTGGACGAAGGTCGATGGTTTGGTTGAGTTTGAGGATGGCTGTATCCCAGTCGACCTCGAGTTCCCAGAGTTTAGCAGAGCTGGCATGGTGACGTCGGAATCGACCGTGACAGGGTCATGGTCGGAGTCCAGTTCATTCACCGCCGAGAGGTCCAGGTGAAATGGAATGTTATTTGTGATCATGATGTCGCTGACATCCGGCCTGCCGTGGGCGGGATGGACAGTTGGGCCTCTCCTCCCGTGCGCGGGGAGATTTGTGTCACCGCTTATGAGGCGGTAGAGCCCTTGCCCCCTCTGGTTGCTTGTACGGCTGTGCCAGAGCCCGTGTTTCGCGTTGAGGTCTCCTGCAATGCAAACCACTGGGTGTAGGTTGAGAAGGGTAGTGTAATCAGCTTCGAAGAAGTGATTGCCAGGTGGGTCATATACCGCTATCAGCAGGGTGTCCTGTCCGCCGACTGATAGCCGGACGGCGCAGGCCTCCACGTGCTGCAGGGCAGGGAGAGGAACAGGGATGTGCGTGATGATGCTTTTCACGAGTATAGCTGTACCGCCACCCCGCCGACCGTTACGATCGTTGCGGTGGGTGACGTAACTTGGCAGCGAGAAGTCTATACCAGCATTCAGGTGCGTCTCGCAGATCATTAGGGTGTCAATCCCGTAGGACTGTACAAACTCCAATATTCCAGGACGCTGGTCCGTACACAGTTTGCGTTCCAGAACGCAGCACGTTATGGTCTCCTGACAAGTCGGAGGCCCATTACTCATCGGGTGCTGTTTGCACCGTGGACCGCGGTATTTATACAAGTGGCTGGAGGGGGGTCTGCTGTGATTGGGCTGGGTGGACGGTGCGCTGGATTGGTGTGGGGGAGTGTTGCGCTCTGTTGGCGTCTGATGGTTCGGGTGGGGTTCTTCTTTTTCTCTTTTGCTAGAGCTGTTTGCCAGTCATTCGGTGACTGCTCTTCGAACCGGTAGGACTTCTTTAGGTCAGGGATATCGCCGTCCAGGAACTTCTTCCAGAACTTCGAGAACGTCAAGATTCTCCGTAACTGCAACAGCCAAATCTCAGCGGCCAGATCGACAAGATCCTCGAGAACTTCTGCGTAAGCTGAACTTGTTCAGTGTACGCAATCAACGCATCGAGAACTTCGAGATCATCACGCCTGCTCTACTAACCCATCAGCCACCTAAATCTTGCTCCATCACACCCTTCCTTGTGACCGATTGCATAGTTCAGGGCTTACGCCTAGCAAAAAAAAAACTCCGGTTCTGTAGCTCGAAGGAGCTACACTTCGCCAGTTACTATAACTGTGAACTAAGTCAATCACGCTTGTTAGCAGGTCACTCCATTCACCTACAAAACCCAGCTAAGAATGCCTAAATACCAGTCATCCGAGGCAAGCACCTCGAATCACAAATCCCGTGACCCTGAACCAGACCAAACTGACCACGTTCGGACAAAAGCCCCAACTCTCCCCAAAGCCATGACAGCACGCATAATAGAATACTGTACATCATAAATTGCGAGCCGATAAAAAGAGAACCCCTCCTAGTCAGCAAATTCCTAAGGAACCGTGGCGAACATCTTTCTAACATTTTACATAAGACAAAAATAGACCAACCTAGGAACACTTACGCCTTAACATTCAAGAACCAGGTTAGTATGGAGACATTTAGATAAGCGATTTACCCCATAAACTTTGGCAGGAACGCCGAATACACTACTTTGCTAAAGTCAGAAAAACCCACCACAAACAACACACGTCAAAAACAAACATTAACAGCCGTACTTAAAGGTGTCCCATTCGGAATAACAGACGAAGAATTACTTGAGTCTATCAAGAAAGAACACACAGAAATTGTCAGAGCCACTAGAATCATTAGTCAGGGTAGGCCAACACCATTAGTCAGAATTTTCAGCACATGTTTCTCCACCATAAACTCCATACTGACACTTGTCGCGAAGATGGAGGACCAGAATTTTAGGGCAGAACCATCGCGACATACGGCTAGGTATCTTCCTTTTAAGAAATGCCAGCAGTACGGTCATAACGTGGATAACTGTGTCAATGAACCAAAATGTTTTCACTACGGAGCTCACAGCGATACTCGTAGATGCGAACATAAAAATAAAAACAACACAGCCTTCTGCGCGACCTGTGACGCTGAAGGACACTATACAGGGCAAGTAAAATGTCCCGCCTATCCCAAAAAGCCGCCAACCAGCAGCTGCCAGATAGCAGAGTCGCACATCTTCCCTCACCTCACAAGAGCTCCACCCAAACCACCCACGGAAAACGAATGGCCACCAATCCAGCTAGCCGAAATCCCCACAACAAAGAAAGAGCTCAGCAACAAGGAAACAATAAGTACACTTTAGCACATAATAGCTAATACAGAAGACCATATCAAAACGACACAGCAGCAGATTAACAAAGTTCAAGAGAACATCACAAAACACATACAAGAAGCTATCACCCATGCCACACAACAAATACTGACCACAGTGATACATGCTATGTACGACATCACGCCCGCTAACCAAAGAACGAGACTATTAAACACGCTCAACGAAACCGCAAAAAAGACACTAAAGAAAACAATTCATGCCCTCCAAATAGGACACCAAATGGCAGTCATCATTCACAACATCGCATAATCAAGAATCATAACAAAAAAACAATTATGGCAGGGGTATCTACAGCGACACATCACAACCTTAAGCTTTTACATATAAATATCAATGGACTTTACGGGAAACGGAAGGAACTACAGGGACTACTCTCTCATCACGAACCACACGTAATCACTGTAAATGAAACCAAACTGAACCCGAACAGAAACTTCAACATTCAACGGCTACAAATTTCCAGAAAAGACAGAATCCAAAGCCAAGCAGGGGGAGTCTTAATCCTAACACGTCCCGAACTCCAAGCCACCCAAATCCCCCTACCGATAATTTTCCAACACACTGAAGCCGTCGTGATCCAAATTTGCATAAAAAAGAAAAAGCTACACATCGCAACCATTTATTCCGCACCTACAGCAGATTTCCCCTCTGATCTAATCCTTTACCTACAGAAATAATTATCGCTGGAGACTTAAACGCAAACCACACAAAACTGTTAGATGAACACACGAATCAACATGGGAGAGAACTGTACAGAATACTGAAAACACCACTTTAATGAACATATACACTCCAGGCCCGACTAGAATTAGAACGCACAACCAACAACCATCATCTCCGGATAAAATACTTACATCCCGGCAGACATACAACCAAATTCTGGACATAATCACGGACGCACCTCCCAGCACAGACCATTTACCTCTAATACTGATAGTTAAATGCCTACCCTGGAACAGAGAATCAGCAACCAGTTTCGAGAAATTTGATTACAAAAACACGGACTAGATAGCATACAAAGAGACGGCAGAAGAACTCACTGCACAAGCCACCTTCCCCACAAGAGCATCATGCCAGGACATAGAACAAGCAGCAAAAATAATAACTGAAATGATCACCAAAGCCAAAGACATAGCTAGGCCAAAAATCAAGATAAACATCATTGCCTACAGCAAACCATTACCAAAACCTATAACTGATACAATCAGACAAAAACGCAAAGCACACCGCCAATGTATAAAGACACCCGACCGGAGGACAAAATGATATTGAACCACCTCCGTGACAAAGTACGCAAAGAAATCTCAGACCACGACATCAGACACTGGAACAAATTCACCGAAGAAATCACAGAAAGTCACACAAGAGACCATGCAAAATTCTGGTGACTAATAAATAGCACAAGGCCTAAAACCACCCCGACGTACCCTATCAAAAAGGAAGGACTAACCATTTGGAACACGCAAGAAAAACTTGAAATCTTCCGGGAACATTATGAAGCCTTATTCCAAACCCCAAATCTTCCAGACTTTGCTGCAAAGTACTTCAACAAAATTAACACTTAAATAGAGAACCATCACCTTTATACACCACAATTAGATGCGCCCCCACTGGACAACACAAACCCTGCCGAAAAAACAGTCACGGCACAGGAGATCCTGTCAGTCACACAGAAAGCACGAAACACTGCACCTGGACCAGATGACATAAGATACAGCCACATACAATAATTACCAATAGCCACAGCAAAACTGCTTGCCAAACTGTACAACACCATGCCACCATCTTATTATTTGAGAAACCAGGGAAAAACAAATCTGACCACCGCAACTATCGACCTATATCTTTGTTAACAACACTCTCAAAAACATACGGAAAAAGAATAGCTGCTCGTATACAAATCATCTGCAGAGATCTAAACATCATTCCAGCAACCCAAGCCGGTTACCGAGGTGAGGTAACTATTCAAGATCGACTCGTTAGAGTAATTTCGGCATTCACAGACACTTATAACACAGGACACACGACAATAGCTGCATTCATCGATGTCAAGAATGCATTCGACCAGTGCTGGACGAATGAATTACTGTCCATGCTCACACAATTCAACATCCCACAGCAAATAACAAGATGTATAGCAAGCTTCCTGACAGACCGGACCACATAAATCAAGATAAACAACAGTTATTCAAACACCATCCATCTGAAAGCAGGGACAGCATAGGGGAGCGCAATCTCGGGGTTATTGTAGATTATTTATTTAGCCGACACACCACAACCTATGAGTAACTCCATACACCTGGCACAATATGCTGATGACACAACCTACTGGTGTCACAACCCTAGGTACAACGTCACCCAAAGGCAACTATAGAGACAACATAACAAATACATGGATTGGACTAAAAAGTGGCGCATTACCATAAATCCCACCAAAACACAGCTTATATTAATCCGCAAGAAACAGAAACTAAAACACACAACAT
>CM060947.1:155941978-155971978 GCA_030765055.1 Mantis religiosa
TTGGGTGGTTCCAATATATACCTTGCCAAAAGAACATGGTATTCTATATACTCCCGCTGTGGACAGAGGATCTCTGGGGTCTTTGACTGAACGGAGTGTATTGCAGATCTGTTTGGTGATGTTGTGACGTTTGAGTAGTTTACTGTTGCGGTCTGTGACTTCTCCAATATATGGTAGAAAAGCCTTGCCTTTCCTACTGTTTGCAGCTGTTTGTGTAATGGTGGAACCTCTCTTGGGGTGTAATGCTCTATTGATTTCGTGTTTTGCGTAGCCATTTGACTGTAGTACTTTGTGTAAGTGTTGAAATTCTTGCTCTAGGTATTGGGGTTCACAGATGCGTGTAGCTCGGCCTGCCAGAACTTTGATCATAGAGCGCTGTTGTCTCGGATGGTGGTTGGAGTTCTTGTGAACGTATTGGTCTGTGTGAGTCGGTTTACGGTATACTCTGTGGCCTAATGTGCCATTCTCCTTTCTGTTTACCATTACGTCCGAAAAGGGCAATTTTCCGTCCTGTTCTATTTCCATGGTGAAATGAATTTGATGATTGATGCTGTTGAGGTGGTGTAGAAATTCTGTCAGAGATGATTCTCCGTGGCTCCAAATGACGAATGTGTCGTCCACGAAGACCTAGTTGCCCGTGTTGGGGGTGTGGCCAGCCGAGACACCTGGAGAGGGACTGCCCACTCCAGGAAGAGCAGCCGAAATAACCAGCATAGGTCGGCGTGGCGAGGGGCACGTCGGCGACGTCGTTACCATCCCCCCAAGTGGCACAGTACGCCGTCAGCCGACGGATGGATGACAGCCGACGGATGGATGACAGCCGTCGAGAAAACCGAGACGACCATACCAGCTAGTGGCGGCATCGTGTGACACCTTGCCCTTGGAGAGAGGCTCTGCTGCAGATAACATTGGAACGAAGTGCTGTACGTCTGTGGGTGTTCGCCGCGGAGGTGGCTGAGGATGTGATACTGGGACTGGATGCCTTCAGCAGCCACGAGGTGACGGCCGACTTCTGCAGAAAGGTCCTCAGGCTCAATAGCGAAGAGGTGATACTTCGGCAACCCGAAAAAAGCCTTAGAATTTGCAGGGTCATCCTGAGGGAAGATTGAGCTGTCGCCGCGGAAAGCAAGGTGGTGGTGACGGCGCGATTGCAGGTCCAGCGGAACAAGAACATGATGCTGGACCGGAAAACGCCTGTTTACGGGCTCTGTGTAGCCAGTACATTGTTGCCGTGCCGAGAGATTGAGCCAGTTGGGCTGCTCAAGCCAATACACATCGATCACGACGTCCAGGCCTTTGCTCAGCGTAACATCAAACGACAAGACCCAGGAGCCAATAAGGACGCAACACCTTGGGCCCCGGCTGGAAGGCCAGACCACCTGATCGTAGAACAGCTCGGGAGGTTTGACAACTGTTGGGACGATACAGCCTGTCTTCAGGCAAGGAAACAGAATAAATAAACAAAATAAATAAATAGATGATGGATGGATGGATGGATGGATGGACGGATGGACGGATGGATGGAGGAATGGATGGATGGAGAGATGGAGGGATGGATGGATGGAGGGATTGAGAGAGGGAGGGAGGAAGCGGGGGATGGAGGGATGGAGGGAGGGATGGAGGAAGGAATAAAGGGAGGGATGGAGGGACGGAAAGTTGGAGGGACGGAGGGATGGAGGGACGGAGGGAGAAATGCAGGACACCCTTGAAAATAGAAAGATTTTGGAACTAAAATACCTGACTCAGTTCATAATTCACGTAGAGGAGCACAGAGCAGCCACAACATCAAAACAATGCTCACGCTGCCAACAATTTTGGCACGTGAAAAAGGAAATTAGGCCCCAAACCCCCATCTGCGGCAAATGTACAGGTCCACACTACTCCGGCACATGCACTGCTCAGGCTCTGGAATGACTTTGCGTACTATGTGGCGCTCAGGGCCGTGGTGCAACTTGGCGCGGTAGAACCGCATACTACGCTGCATGCAACAAACTGACTAGGAACCCTCGTGCACAGCCTTCCAAACCCCAGACAGACCAGAGAACGCAAGCTCTATATTCTCAGGCTGTTGCACTACCTAGCAAAGCGGAATGGTTCACCAGGAATAGGAAAGGCCGCTCGCGCCCAGCCATTCCAGCAGAACCTTCCGCGACTGAGCAGCCGCGGGTCAGTTCCGCAGCCAGCCCAATCAGAAGTGAGCGACCCCCACGACCAACACCAGCACCAAACACTCAGGTAGGCCCCTCTAAAGTAGCTGCGCCTCCCGCAGCTACAAAGTCGCTCCAGACCCGAAGCAGACGGGATCTTACCACATCACTGCGCTCACTAGTGAGGTCACTAGGATTAGCAACACACAGAGTGCCACTTAGAGAGGTGGAGGAGCACATTTTAATTCTTTGTGGCGTATTCTCACAACCAGGGAACGACGTAATTCAGACAGCACACTACCTGACAGAACTTATTAGGGACATCAACCAATACAGTCATGGTTAAGTCTGACACAATTAGGATTGTCTCCTGGAACTGCAATGGCATCCGAAAAAGATCCAAAGAATTATCAGATCTGTTACAAACATACTCCATTCAGATAGCTTTGCTAAATGAAACACATTTAAATCATAAACATCGTTTCTCCGTTCCCGGCTACCCAGTTTATAGGAATGACCACGACCGCAGAGGAGGCGGGACAGCAATAACCATTCAAAATATTATTTTTCATCATAGAATTGACTCCCCTAATTTAGCTCGTGCATAATCCACGGCTATCAAACTAAACATCCACAACACGGATATAGTGATAGCCTCTGTTTACAATCCCCCGGGGATATAGACACAGAAGACATCAATAAATTAATGAACCTAGGACACAGGGTACTCGCTGCAGGTGATTACAGCTGCAAGCACCAGCTCTGGAACTGCACAAATCCTAACCCTCAAGGGACCAAACTACTAAACTATATCAACAACAGAAATTATCTAATCTCAGGTCCGGATGAACCAACTTTCATTCCCCATATGCCAAACCACACGCCGTACATTCTAGACATCGCACTTTTAAACAATATCCCATACGACACGGACTTTGAAGTCCTACAGGAGCTCACCTCTGATCACTTGCCTGTGCTAATAAACATTAAAGCTCCTATCGCGTTCAAACAAGCTACTTTAAATTTTAATTACAACCAAGTAGACTGGGAAGAATTCAGTCAGTTAAGTATTACCTACCATAGCTGCAAATCAATTCTGCAGAGGAACAAGACGCAGCAATAAATAAACTCGAAACAGCCAAACTCGAAACACTACTGCCTGTGTTCCCTTAAGACAACAGCGGGCTATCAATGCTAGATTTCCCCACGACATTAAGATTTTCCAGCAAGCGCAAAACAAAGCCCGACGCGAATGGTAAAGGACAAGAAACATCCTACATCGCGCAGATTACCACAAAGACCGAGATTTAGCTAACGCACACCCAAAATCAATGGGATAACACGCTGGAAAATGTAAATCCCCAACAAAACTCAACTTGGCGAATAGTTAAATGCCTTACTCAAACACGAACGAAAATCCCTCCCCTCGAAATTAATAACACAATAGCCGAAACACCCCAGTCCAAGGCTGAAGCTTTTGCGATCACGTTGGAGAGTGTCTTTTCCGCCAACTCAGTAATTGGGAAAATGACTTCATAGCAGAAGTCGAAAACGAAGTTAGAGACTTAAGGCAAAGACCGACTCACAATAAAATGCGCAACACAAACCCAGGCGAAATAGGCTAGATCATACGGCATTTACCAAACAGAAAAGCGCCTGGGCCAGACAAAATACCAAATGTGGTACTAAAGAACCTACCACCAAGAGCACTAATGCTCTTAGCAAACATTTTTAACTTCACATTCTAAAGCAGAAGGTTTCCTCCATGCTGGAAAGAAGCCAAAATAGTATTGTTCCCCAAAGCAAATAAAAATCTAGCACTTCCAGTCAACTACTGGCCAATTAGCCTATTAAACTCAATAAGCAAAGTACTGGAAAAGATAATACTAAAGAGTATAAACAAACACATTCATACGAACAATATTCTTATACCAGAGCAGTTTGGCTTCCGAGTTCAGCCCTCTACCACACTCCAACTTTTGCGAATGACCGAACATTTAACACGAAAAAGTCAACGGGCGCCCTATATTTGGACATCGAAAGAGCCTTTGATAAGGAATGGCACTCAGGCGTAATTAAAAAGCTAAAACAATACGAATTCCCTGATTTGGCAGTCGCCCTAATTGGGGACTACCTCTCCGGTAGAGGACGCAGTATCCAGCGTTAAACCAATCAAAGCAGGCGTACCTCAAGGAAGTCTGCTGGGACCGACACTATTCAACTTATACATAAATGACATGCCCGATCTAGTAAGAAGAAACAAATATATATGTGCCGACGATACCTCTCTAGTAACTCAGTCAACCTCACCGCGAATCATTCATCAACGTCTTCAAAACGCCCTAAATACACTAGAACCTTGGTTCTCCAAGTGGAGAATTAAAGTAAATGCACGAAAAACGCAAGCTATAATCTTCACGAAAAGACTCCTACATCGGAAAAACAAGCGTGCCCTTCAGCCGCTAATATATTGTGACTTTGTGGGTTCGTGAAATGAAAAGTCCAATTTCACCACTCAAAAATGTTCTTTATTTCCACCGACTTACAGTTAAACTCTTGCCAGTTACACAGAATTGCGTACTGCACACAATTACAATTCACCAGTTCGTCCGTTACAATTTCACTTGTACTCGCGATTACTTAAACTCTGATGCGCATACACGGTGACGTACAGTCTTCCGTTGCACAATCTTCTCGTTCATTAACACGGCCCTCCCTTTGCTAGCACGTCACTGACTAACTAACTCTTCGCTCGCGCCAGCCCCTTTTTATAGGAATATCGCCGTTTTCTCGACTTCTCTGGTTTCCAAAGGAAGGTTTCAGATGGCCGTGGAAGAGAGGGAAGGGGCCGGCACGGCAAGCGACACTTCTTCCAACCTTCCCCCTCAGTTAGTGACAGAGACTGATGAGTGGGCGTGTCCCAGCTGTCTCGGGGTCCTCCCAGCGGTCGCCGGTCATCCCTTTCCCTAATTGGGTGACACTGCTCCCTCCTCAAAGCTGGTCGTCCCGAACAGCACCATTATAGTGGGCTAGACGATCCAGGTGTACCACCAACATCTTCCCTCGGGGAACTTTCTGGATGCGGTAGACCACGTCGTTAATCCTCTTCACCACCCGGTACGGTCCTTGCCATGGCTGCTGGAGCTTCGGGCAGCGTCCCTTGGTCCGGGTAGGACGGTACAACGAGACCAGGTCACCTTGCTGGAACCCTTGGCTGTTGGCTTGCCTATCATATCTGGTCTTCATGCGGTCGCTCGCCTTCTGGATGTTCTGGCGAGCCATCTCGTGCATGTCGTGGAGGCAGTCCACCAGGTTCTCCACATACTCGGTCACCAGCTGCTTCGCCTCCGGAGGACTTCCGAAAGCCAGGTCACAAGGGAGGCGTAACTCTCGACCGGACATAAAGCTGGCTGGCGTCATCCCAGTTGTGTCATGTGTAGACGAGCGGTAGGCCAGCAAGAACAGTGGCACCTTGACGTCCCAGTCTCGCTGATGGCTGGCCACGACCTTCCTCAGGTGTTCCTCTAAGGTCTTGATGTATCTTTCGACCATGCCATCCGACTGGGGATGTAGAGGCGTCGTGCGGGTCTTGTTCACCCCAAGCCTTTGTAATGCCTCCTTCATTAGATTGGACTCAAAGTTGGTACCCTGGTCACTGTGTAGCTCTAGCGGCACCCCAAATCGACAGAACACTTGCTCCACGAGGCAGTCTGTGATTGTCTTTGCCTCTTGGTTTGGGATGGCATACACCTCCGGCCACTTGGTGAAGTAGTCCACGACCACCATTAGGTACTTGTTGCCTCGGTCGGAAACTGGGAACGGTCCAGCAATGTCAACGGCGATCCGTTCGAATGGCGCTCCGACGTTGTACTGCTGCATGCGACCCCGGCTCCTAGTCTGGGGGCCACGACTCGCCGTGCACACGTGACACTGACGGCACCATCTCTCAGCATCTGCTCGGAGTCTCAGCCAGTACTAGCGCTGCCGAAGTTTGTCGATCGTTCGGTTCGCTCCCAGGTGTCCTCCCGAAGTACCGGCGTGCACTTCCTCCAAGACTTCCGGGACCTTACTCCGGGGAAGTACCAACTGTTCTCTCTGCGCCTTCCCATCGGGTGACTCCCATACCCGGAACAGTACGCCCTCTCTGGTCTTCAACGAGTCCCATTGGGCCCAGTACGACTTGTAGGTGGCGCTCCTCGGTGCGATGTCCTCCCAGGTTGGTCTCATACCTGCCTCCACTTCCCTCAAGAGTGGCCCCAAGTCTGCGTCCGCCAGCTGCTCCCTCCTCAGGCCTGCGCTATCCCAGCCATCCGCAGGCACTGCCGTGACTACTCGGACTGCTGCGGCACGCTCCTTCTCCTCCACTCTTGTACACTGGCCGCACTCTTCCGGACAGGGTCTTCGGGACATGGCGTCAGCGTTACCGTGGCTCTTCCCTCTACGATGTTCCGAGGTGAAGTCATACTCCTGCAGCCTCTGGACCCAACGTGCTGTCTGGCCTTCCAGGTTCTTAAAGCTCAATAGCCAGGTTAGGGCCGAATGGTCAGTCCTCAGGTGGAATGGCTGACCGTACAGGTACCTGTGGAAGTGCTCCAATGTCTTTACTACCGCCAGTAATTCTCGTCCGGTGACGCAGTAGTTCTTCTCTGCCTTGGATAGCGTCTTGCTGTAGTAGGCTATCACCCGCTCATGGCCGTCCTGGATCTGCGATAGGACACCTCCAATGCAATGGTCGCTAGCGTCGGTGTCCACAATGAAGGCGCCACCCGGTTGTGGGAAACCCAAAATTGGAGCACTGCACAGGGTCTCCTTTAGGTGCTGGAAAGCGTTTCCGGCGTCCTCCGTCCACACATAAGGCCGGTGTTCCTCTGTCAGGTGGGTGAGGGGTTTAGCGATGCTGGAGAACCCCTTTATGAAGCGGCGGTAATAACTGCACAGCCCCAGGAAACTGCGCAACTCTTTCTTATCCCTTGGGCGAGGCCAATCTCTCACGGCCTTTGTCTTCTCCGGGTCTGTGGCCACTCCGGTTGCTGAGACTATGTGGCCCAAGTAGTTAACTTCCTTGCGGAAGAGCTGGCACTTCTTCGCGTTCAGCTTCAAGTTGGTCGCTTGCAGTCTCTGTAGCACCTTACTCAGATTCTGGAGGTGATCTTCAAAAGTCTTCCCGACGATGATGATGTCGTCCAGGTATAGCAGGCAGGCATTGTAAGTCAGCCCTCTCATCACTGACTCCATGAGGCGTTGGAAGGTAGCTGGTGCGTTGCAGAGGCCAAAGGGCATAACCGTGAACTGCCAGAGCCCTTGGCCCGTCGAGAATGCGGTCTTCTCCTTGTCTCTTGGATCTAGAGCTACCTGCCAGTAGCCCGACTTCAGGTCCAGGGTCGAGAACCACTGTGCACCAGCTAGCGTGTCCAGGGTGTCGTCAATCCGGGGTAAGGGAAAGCAGTCCTTCCAGGTGATAGCGTTCAGCTTTCTGTAGTCTACGCAGAAGCGCAGCTCGCCGTTCTTCTTCGTCACCAAGACTACAGGGGAACAGCAAGGGCTGTCAGACTCTTCAATCACTCCCCTGGATCTCATGTCCTCCAGCATGTCTCGTACCGCCCCTTGCTTCGCCAGCGGAACGCGTCTATGTGGTTGCCGAATAGGCCGGGCGTCTCCGGTGTCAATGCGGTGAAGCACTTTGTCCGTTCGGCCGTAGTCACTATCGCCTTGGCTGAAGACGCGCTCGTATCGCCTCAGTAGTTGTCGAAACTTCTCCAGCTGTTCTGCGGTCAGGTGGTCGGCCACCCTCTCCAGCAAGCCTTCTAGCCGGGGCCCCAGGTGTTGCTTCGAAGCCGGCTCCTATGTCTTGTCGATTGCTGTTACGCTCACTACGGGCTCGCACATTCCCAACTCCGTCCCGGCCTGGACGTCGTGATCGGCGTCCGTAGGATTTAGCAGTCTCACGGGCACCTCCTCTCGGCACGGCAGCAATGTCCTGGCTACACACAGTCCGTTTACAGGCGTCTTCTGATCCAGCATCATGTTCCTGGTTCTCTGGCCCTCCAGTCGCGCCGTCAAAACCACCTCGCTCCTCGCGGGGACAACCACGTCTTCGTCCAAGACGACCCTGCAAATTCCAAGGCGCTCTTGGGGTTGACGGAGTATAACCTCTTCTCCGTTAAGCCGCAGGACCTTCTTGCCGACGTCGACCGTCGCCTCGTGGCTCCTGAGGGCATCCAGTCCCAGAATCACCTCCTCAGCCACCTTCGCGACGAACACCCACAGACGCACGGCACTCCGTCCCAAGTTCAGTTCCAGCAGGGCCTCCTTCTCCACAGGCAAGGTGTCGCCCGATGCCGTGACAAGCTGGTGTGGTCGGTTTGGCTTCCTTGCCGGCAAACCCTTCGCCACGTCAGGTCTGATGATGGTCACGGCCGCCCCGGTGTCCACCAGCACGCGGCATGGCTTCCCTCTTACCCAACCGTCCGCGATGAGGCTGTCATCCATACGCCGGCTGACGGCGCGCAGTGTCACTCGAGGGGATGGTAGTGATGGCGCCGACGTGCCCCTCTCCACGACGGCCCTTACTCGTTTTCCGGCTGCTCTTCCTGGTGTGGGCAGTCTCTCTGCAGGTGTCCGGGCTGTCCACAGCCCCAACACAGGCCACTAGGTGTTCGCCGGCGTCCCTCAGCTGGTCTTCTGTCTCCGGCGTAGCGGACACTCCTCGTTCTCGACGTCGGGGTGGATGTTATTTTGGCCGCCTCCATCCTTAATGCCGCTGTCAGCGCCTCGTGGATGGTTTTATATTCCCCGAGCATTAGGCGCTGACAAATCTCCGTGTCCCGTACCCCGTCGACAAAATTGTAGGCGGCTTCGCGGGATACGAACTCCTGTGGCAGGTCAACCAAGGCCTTGCTAGCCAGCTGCTCGATCGCAATGGTGAACTCCTGCAACGTCTCCCCCGGCTGCTGTGACCTTGCCTTTAGCTGGCTGCGGTATGCTGAGGCTAAGCGGTGGTTCCCGAAGCGATCCTCCAGGGCTTCCCAGATGTCCTTGGGCGCCGCCGTCGTCTGCACCGCGTTTAGGACTTCCGCGGCTCTTCCCTGGAGGCTGGCTATTAACTGTGTGGCCTCCTCCTCCAGTGACCATCCGTTGTGCCTGGCCACTGTGTCAAACTGGCGGCGGAAGACCTCGAACGTTGACGCGCCGTCATACTTGGGAGGTTTGACGCGCGACGATGTTATGTCGCGTCCCGGTGCGTCGGCCTTCAAATCCTTCAACCTCCTGCCGGCGACGTCCTCCACCATGGCGCTCAGGGACTTGGCGCTGTTGTTGGCCTTTCCTTCCAGCTCATTAACGCGGCTCGCCAGGTCTTCGACGCGCTCGCCTAACTCTGTGACGTCCTCCTTTACGCCGGCCAACTGTTCTTCAAACTTTGCGGCGAGAGCCTCGTTCACCGCCTTCATTTCCGTGGCCAGACTGCCGTTCGCTGCTCTCATTTCTGTGGTTAACTCGGCCTTCATTTCTTCCATCTTCTCGGTGATGTTGTCGTTAGCCGTCTTCATTAGTTTCAGTTCCGCTAAAAATTTTTCTAATGCTGCCTCCATTGTGTTATATCCCACTTCTGACACCAATTGTGACTTTGTGGGTTCGTGAAATGAAAAGTCCAATTTCACCACTCAAAAATGTTCTTTATTTCCACCGACTTACAGTTAAACTCTTGCCAATTACACAGAATTGCGTACTGCACACAATTACAATTCACCAGTTCGTCCGTTACAATTTCACTTGTACTCGCGATTACTTAAACTCTGATGCGCATACACGGTGACGTACAGCCTTCCGTTGCACAATCTTCTCGTTCATTAACACGGCGCTCCCTTTGCTAGCACGTCACTGACTAACTAACTCTTCGCTCGCGCCAGCCCCTTTTTATAGGAATATCGCCGTTTTCTCGACTTCTCTGGTTTCCAAAGGAAGGTTCCAGATGGCCGTGGAAGAGAGGGAAGGGGCCGGCAGCGCAAGCGACACTTCTTCCAACCTTCCCCCTCAGTTAGTGACAGAGACTGATGAGTGGGCGTGGCCCAGCTGTCTCGGGGTCCTTCCAGCGGTCGCCGGTCATCCCTTTCCCTAATTGGGTGACAATATCAAGGCGAAGGTATATGGATGGACCAAGTGACCTATTTAGGCCTTGTAATGGACCAGGGACTCACCTTGGACATACACCCCAGAGTTGTAGGCAATGCACTTTGCTCATATCCTTAGCTATGTAAATGCACTCCATTATGTTCCGTTTTATATTATTTAACACACACCTTATTTTGTGTTCCTCATTACTAATCCATAAATGAGGCTGAACTTTGCACCTAAGGATTTTCATGTAATCACGATATCTGACATATCGGAATTAGGCACTATTTTGCGAAGATGATGGTGATGATGATGATGATGATGATGATGATGATGATGATGATGATGATGATGATGATGATGGTGGTGGTGGTGGTGGTGGTGGTGGTGGTGGTGGTGGTGGTGGTGGTGGTGGTGTTGGTGGTGGTGGTGGTGGTGGTGGTGGCGGTGGTGGTGGTGGTGGTGGTGGTGGTGGTGGTGGTGGTGGTGGTGGTGGTGGTGGTGGTGGTGGTGGTGTACATAAGGGCGCTCAACTACTGTCGTCATCAGCACCCATTAAATTACTAAATCATGGCAATATCCGGAGGTAAAGAAACCATAAATCAAAGTAAAATGGTTTTGCAAATAAACATGCGCAATTAGAAAAGAAGCAATGAAAAACTACAATGAAATGAAATGTGTAGTGTTTAACGCCCGCTTTTACTACATACTGCACCGCAGGAGGTGACACTGATGATACATGACATGAAGATGGAGCACAGGTGAAATGAGATGGCGGGGGAAAGCGGAGGTCCTGGAGAAAATCCGCCCCAATGCCGTGTTGTCCATCACAAATCTCACTTGGTGGTCGCCTAGCATCGAACCCGGGCCGCCTTGGTGAGAGCCAAGCAGTCTAACCACTGAGCCACGGCGCGGCCAGAAGAAAACTACAAATAACTAGTAAAATGCCAAAATAAAATAAAATAAAATAAAAGAACGAATCTCAAAATTTTAAAACAAATTTAAATTCAGTGCCATTCAAAAAATGTTGTCACGGTAAATTGTCAGATATTGTATCTTTAAATAACAAAAAAGAAATCAGAAATATAATTGAAGATTAAATTAACTTGCACAATACACAAGTACAATAAGAACGATATGACAACAATGAAAACGCCGAAGGATATAGAGAAGCTATTCACCTTAACAAAAAGCTATAATTTAAGTGAGAAAAGAAAATTAAACACCCCAGAAAGCATAGAAACAGCTTTCTTTCCTAGCTACATGCAAAGTTTCCCTATAAGGCCACATTTCGGCAAAATCTATAATAAAGTCAGCCTTAAATGACAAAGAAAAAAATAAAATGACAAATCGAATAAACATGCGCAATTAGAAAAAAGGAGCAATGAAAAACTGTAAATAACAATTAGTCAGATGCAAAAGACATAAAAAACGATTCTAAGATTTAAAACCAATTTTAAAACTACCTGCCCCGCGTTTGGCGAATCAATTTACTACTTTTCTTCGTGAATGGGCCAGCACCCTTTTCAGCAGGTTCATCCTGCCTCTTGTTCAGTGCCGTTCTGGTAGTGAGGGCAGCACCCTCTTACTCCATCTCCTCTAAGGCGGAGGACCGCTTTGTAGCATAAAGTTTTTGGTCGAGGGCCCCGAATTGATCGGAATCTATGATCGACGATGATGATTGTCGTTCTGTATCCTCTTCAGATGATTCCTCAGAAGAAGACCTATGAGAAGATGTTCGTGGAACTTTTTTTTTCTGATTAGGTGGTTTCTTACTGTTACTATTGCCTTAAGGAAGTCGTTTTTTGTTGTTGTTGTAATTTACGTCCTCCAACGTTGTCATATCGGACGATGATTGGAATGGATGAAATGATGTTCAGGTGAGCCCAGGGTCCATAGAGCTTAGAGTTACCCAACATTCGTCCTTGAGGATAAGGCAAACCCCGGAGAAAAGGAACCTTATCCAGGTAACTCACCCTGACCGACATTCGAACTCGGGACCCCTTGCACATGAGGCAGACACGCTACCACAAAGCTACCGAGGCAGGCAACTCGGTTCTTTCATATGTAGTTTTGAACTTTCTGGGCGATGCGGTATCTATTACTGGTTCACATGTTCTTAAGGTTGATGCTTTCGTCGGTAGGTTGGCTGAAACATTCTTCTTAGTACTAACTTGGACACACTCACTGTTGTTCGTGCTGGTGTCTGTTGCTGTGACTGTTCTTTCCGCAATTGATGCCACGTTTAAGACGCTAGCTTGAGATGCTTTTTCGCGTATAGGTACCGGCAACTGCACTATAAGTAACGGTCCTAGGGGCAGAAGGCTGACGACTACGCAAAAGCTTCCGGGCTTCCAAGAAGGACACTCTCTCTGACCCGGATCTCTTGGATCGCCTTTTCCTCCATAAAACGGAGACATTCTCGGGAGTTTGATGAGTGATTACCTCTGCAGTTGGAAGGTGAAGTGAAAAACTGCATCATCATGCTTGACTTTCCCACAGTCAACGCAGGTAGCAATGCCAGTACAAGAATCGCACGTGTGGCCAAAGCGCTGGCATTTGTAACACCTCAATGGATTGGGTATATACCGCTTCACCTCAATAGCTTCGTACCCTGCTTTAATCTTTTGCGGGAGATCTACCCGATCAAAAATGAGAAACACGGTACGAGTGGGCACCGGTTCACCTCGTTCTCTCACCTCGTAGTGGACTCGATATACTTTGGTTACACTCTGTTCCGCCAAGTTTTTCTGAATGCAATAGCCCCTCCCCGGGACTGACCTTTATTAGCGGTTTCGAACACAGTACTACACGATAACAAGGGGCTGGAAGTTATGCGCTACCCAGTCATCCCTTGCGCTTCCCACTCCAAACACCCGCGCTATGTTATCCGTCAGACATGTGTTCGGAAAGGAAAAGAAAAAACCAAAATAAATGGGATCAAACACCGAATTGGACTTTGGTTTGGGCGTTTGAAGGAACACTCTCACCTCGATGAGGAACCCAATCGAGAGGTTACACCAGAGCCTCTTCTGCCAGCTTTCGGGGTTACTGATGGGCCTTCTCGGCAGCCGTAGCGGTCTTGGGGCACACCAAGTCCCCGCCGTACATCACCGCATCTGTCACTCCCCTACTTCCTGTTGCCCACCCCTCGGGACGAGGACCATAGAGGTTGGATTTTGAGGGGTTTTTGTGAAGAGCGGAGGCCAGTCAATCTATTAAAATATTTCATAAAGTTATCTAGGAAAGACACAATCAGGAATATAGGGATTCTTACAAGGGAACTATCACTATGCTCATAGCTCTATTCCTTGAGAGTTTTATGGCATTATCTCTGCTCTATGTGGTGCTCTTTTGGCATAGAGCAGAGATGATGCCACCGAACTCTCAAGCGAATACAGGTATGAGCGTAGTGACAGTTTCCTTGTTAGTTACACCTTGATATTGCAGGTAAAATTTTATTTCATCAAGAATATTCCATTTGCTTATTTTACCCTCAAGAAGGCGAGTTTCGGCATCCTAAACCCATGCATAGGAAGAGGTTTGCATGTATTTCTGTTAAAAATATACTTGGCATTAAAGTATCAAAATTATTATACAGAACATCTTACAAGAATGCATATTAAGACTTCAGAGAAATTGTCCCCACAACCCATCTGAAACAAAACTTTGTTTTACAGTTGTCTAAAAGTGTTTATGTTTCACACATTGACATGGCAAACAAAGTAGATTATTTATAAATAGCTGTGACGGTATCTTCTTTGTCCCTGAATTAGGGAGCAGCATTAGTAGAAATGAGAGTAAGAAGGAAATATTTGATAAAAAATGCATTTTAGAACTTCATATAAAACTTTAAAACTAGAATAGACCATCGTTCCGAAAGAATGTATGGATACCAAATGGAAGAAACAAAAATTAACATACGGTCAAGTGAAATAGAAGAAAACTCTACAAGAAATTGGGTTCGGGATAGAGTTTAGTTAAAAAGCGTAAGTAAAGAGAAGGAAATTTGGACTAGTTTTTAGTGAAGAGGGTTCTTCAAAACTTTATAGAATAATTAAAAGTTATTGGGCGAGAAAGATATACTCAGATCAGGTAGACAACTAGATAGGGAACGCTGTCTTTAATGCCATCAGCAGCATTCTTTTCGAAAGGTTTTAGAAAAGATATCGAAAAATATATTATGTGCAAGAAGTCAAGCGACCATGCTATTAGTTACTATAACGTAATGGGGTAAAGAACTACTGGAAGGGAAACAAAGTGGTAAAACCTACACAAGAAAGTTATTGCAGCAGACCAGCAGACCAGCAGAGGAATCGAGTCGTCCAGGTTTACCTGGACGGAGTGTTTACTGTCCAGCACCTAGTAGCTTATTGCGGCTTTATCTGGGCAGTATAATAGAGTCATCTTTGTCTCAGGCGGTTGTCTTCGGCAGTGGTATGTCTAGCCTTATGCCCGCTGTTGCCCCGTGGGGGGTTGTGCGCCCAGTGCTGGCTGCGCTCTTCCGCCTGCCTGCGAGGCATCTGAGCACAGTCCGCTTAACAGGCTAGAGGGAAAGGAACAAATGTTTAGGTAATGGACTTACCAAGCCCATTTCTGGGCTTGGGGGATAGAAGTCAGGGGAATGTAGCCCTGTTCAATTCTGGTTACCCAAAGCATCTTTGCGCAACCGGTAGCTCGGTCGGCGGCGAGGAGCCGTGTGGTCGTAACGGCCAAGGGTGTTCACCAGGATGTTGGGATGAGAGTGTAGCTTATCGTAGATGGTGCCACGTCCACAATGTACGGGACTCGGGGACTCAGGGCATAAAAGTATTTTGCGTGGTTTTCTTCGGAAGGAAGGTAAAGTAAGTCGTTCCGTGCTGTGTATTTAGGGCACGCAAAAGAACCTCAAGTCTGATGAAGAGGGCCCTATATAAATAAATCGGAATTGCACGCTCAATCTTGAATTCAAAGCTGAGAACCACAGCAGCCACAGACTGATTTCGATATTATGTTCCGCCGCCTGTAATCATTTATTCTACAACCCTGAACTTAACCTGCACTTTGAACACCTTCTCTACATCTAGTTCTTCAGCCTATACTAGCCTTGCTCTTCTGGTTATCCATTCTACCTCTTTAGTTATCCTCTGGACACCTGTGCTACTCCTTTAACCTAAACTAGCGTTGCACTTCTGGTCATTTAATGTACCTGTTAACCTATCCTCTTAATATCAGTTCTACCTCTTTAGCCTAAATTAGCTTTGATCTACTGGTCATCTATTCTTTCCGATCAACCTAAACTGGATTTCCTCTTTAACTTAACCTAGCCGTGCTCTTTACGCTCTTATCCGTGCTCTTATCCGAGGCGCATCAATAGTATTTTGATGTTATTTTGGCAGGTATTTCTTATTGTTTAGATTTATATGTTTTTTGGAAGGCTTTAGTGGATTTCGGATTTAGGTATTAGTACAGCGATTTAAGACAACCTTCTGTCAATTCTCCAGTCTTTAGTACTATTTCCTAATGCTTTTGAGTTCTCTATTTGAATTTTGCTTCATGTTCCTAATATTCTCTGGATATTGCAATTCGCCACTTCCAAATATATTTATGGCAGCTTGAATAGTTATTCAGCACTTTTACTTATTGTATATTATAATTGTCGCATCGTAAGTTGGTGATTGGCGTTTTACCTCCACGTGCTATTCAGCTGCGAAAACAAGGAAAGGGAATAAACACGTCACTGACACGTCATTGCGGTCGCCTAGCAACCAACAATCCACCAATCAAAAGTAAACTGTTGCCATAGCAACCCGGCACGCTTATCCTACGTTGCCAACTCTATCGCACTACACCACGTGCTTTATGCATGACGTTAGTCTATCGGCATGTTCAGGTTTGCAATAAGCAGACACTGTTACTATTGCTGCTTCGCGTATGAATCAGTCGTATCACAATACCGTCGTCGTTCGTTGCCCTTTATTATGAGACGGTATGCGTTGTTGGAAGGGAACAGGTGTGGATTTAGTTTCAAGGAATATCTTATGAGGTTTTCTGGGTGAATGACCAACCTTTACAGTTTAATGACCAACCCTTCTTACCTGCCTTTGTCCGGTCCAGTTCTAACATGAATAACCCTTACGGTACTTAGGGTAATTTCTCCCTGTCCTCACTGCCAAACTAAGAGTGTACTGCTTCAAGTAGTGAATGTTTCACAGGGTGTAAACAGCTTTACATTTTCGCAACATAATTCGTGTGTTTCGGTGATCAACTTTAGTGTTTCAGTGTAACTTTAATATTTAGCTAATTAACGTTACTAATGGCTGTCACAAACACTTGTGCTACAGAAACAGACAGAAAGAAATTATCTGTGAATACCAACCAAAAATGTTTTTGTGTAGGGAATCCCAATTAAAGGACAAGTAAGGGAAATTAAATTTGCGTGTTCAAGACCATTTAAAAAAAAGTATGAATTGTTAGAACCGGTAAAAGCAAACCGCAGTTCCCAAAATATATACTTAATGAAATTGCTGCAGAAGAAGGCCACAAAATTATTAGGCTTCCTCCCTATCATTGCCATTTTAATGCAATAGAGTTGATTTGGGCCCAAATAAAGGGATATGTAGCGCGCAACAATACAGATTTCACTATAACATCTGTTATAACACGAACAGAAGCAATAGCAAAAATAAGTGCTAAAATTGGGAAGATGCTGTTTGTGACACAAAAAAGTTATAGTAGCAGCATGGGAAACGACGGCGTTTTGGAAGAAGGTGGAGGAACTCATGATTTCCGTGGAAGATTACAGTAGCTCTGACGACGATGACGACGACAACGGCGACAACGATCAGAAAAGCAGTACCAATGACAGCAGCAACTCTGAGATAAGCAGCATATTCCCGTTGGAATAAAATGCATAATTCTGTGCAGGTATGGCATTTTATTTCTCTAAATCCTGTAGCTAACCATTTATTTTTTGTTCAGTTCAAAGATTTCGTATGCTGTAATTAGGTAACTGCTCACTTAAACGTGTAGACAGTCTTACGGCAGTCTTATGTTTAATACTGCAATACGCAAATTTCTAGGAAATTGTGCGTGTACATTACCGCAGTCGAACTTCCTCCTCCCCTCTACCCGCCATCTTCGTTGCCTAGCACGTGGAGCGCAACGGTAAAGTGGCAACGGCGCTATCCCCTCTCCTTCCCCACTCCTGCAACCGTCAATCACCAACTTATAATGAACCCATAATAGTTTTCGTGTTTTTATTGTAGTTTGGTACCTTTATGGTATGGAGTACTTTTTCTGCAATTTCTCTCAGCTTTTGGAAACTGAAAATCATCTTGCAAGTTTTGTGATTCTCACGAACCACTTTGAAGCTGTATCAACAAGGTTTTGAGGTATACGTTTACGTCAAGTTTAAGTGACTTATTTGGGCATTCTGTGGTATTACTGCAGTTATTTAAGTACTTTTCTGGCAATTCACAGGTTATTAGAGCTACTTCAGAAATTGCGAGGAGCTTGATAAATGTTCCTCATTTCAAATTTAATTTGGTATTAATCTGTTATCAGTTCGGAAAAGCGGCCTCAGAGTCGAGGTGACGAGGGACATGAAATTAAAGGAAATGAGAGAAAGTTCTTGTTAGAAGACACCACCCTAAGCTTTCGTCTTACTGACCAGGGAAGAACACAGAAAGGACAATGATAAGAAGGGGAAGTCATCACCAAGCGAATACGGGATTTCCCAAACGTGAGCCCGCCTCGGTAGAGTGGTGGTAGCGTGTCTTCCTCACGTTCAAGAGGTCCCTAGTTCGGATCTCGGTCAGAGTGAGTTACCTGGATAAGGTTTTTTTTCGGTGTTTCGCTTATCCTGAAAGATGAATGTCGGGTAACTCTAAGCTTGGACCCCGGACTCAGTTGAGCATCATTTCACCCATTGCCTTCATCGTCCGATATGACTTAACTTTGGAGGACGTAAATTTAATAAAAATCCTGAACGTGAGCTTTACGTGTTATCATAGAACCAACCTGTTCGGTTAAACATAATTACTAATGCTCCATATAAATGTAAGAAAAGTTTTAGATGTAATGCGAAACAGGAACTTTGGTCCTCGGATCAATTATTCATTTAATTGTGTAATATGTTTAACAATTATACATAAATTTGAGAACTGTAACGAGCTATGTTAGTGAACGTAAAATTTTAGACTTTCATGTAAATTATTGAAGCGAACCTGGACAGATATACATGAGAAAAACTGCACTCCCGGGCGACAGTCTATGAAGGGCGGAAGGCAGACAACAGAATGGAATGCTAGCTATTTTACTGTACCGTTACACGGGTCAATATCCGCTTAGTTTTTCCTTGTGACGCCGTGCTGTGTATATAAGAGATTAGCAACCCCCATGCACCCCTCATTTTTGGTCATTGCTAATTGCAGTTAAGTGTATTGTGTACATCCATCTGGTGTGTCCGAGGACGATGCCGCGTCCAGTAAAATGTATTATAAAATGTCCGCCTAAAGTACAGTTATTTAAGGGTGCCCGGGTTCCACAACTGTAACGAAAAATTACAGAAGTTCCGAGATTATCGTTGGTTCGTGTAGTCTCAACCTTAACACCCTGAGAACCCAAAAAAGAATCCATGCAGGAGACAGCATCTAGAGCCAAGGGTAAAGCAAGCAGCCGACGACGACGTGGAGACGGAGGAAGGAGTCCCGAGGTCGACCCAGGTACGTTATGCCGTGAGGCGGAGAGATAGTACTGCCGCAAATGTAATAAGTAATTTTATTAGCTAAATTCAAGAAAAATACCACGACATGGACACCGAGGAAGGAGTCCCGACGTCGACCCAGGTACGTGCAGCCATGAGGCGGAGAGATAGTACTGCCGCAAATGTTATAAGTAATTTTATTAGCTAAAT
Source organism: Mantis religiosa (assembly GCA_030765055.1). NCBI lineage: Eukaryota > Metazoa > Arthropoda > Insecta > Mantodea > Mantidae > Mantis > Mantis religiosa. The sequence goes on from CM060947.1 coordinate 155,961,134, forward strand.
TCACGAAAAATATACATATTTCTCTAAATAATTTAATATCATCAGCAGAGAGTAACACTTGAATGAAATACTGCATTAATAAAACATTAACCAGTATAAATATTAGAAATGGTCCAAGCTCTGAAACTTGAGGAACTCTATAGTTAACATAGTGTCACCGAGTCATGTTGAATCTCCGCGACCAGCCAGTGCCCGGGCCCGTGCAAAAGAGACAGATAGCGCCCAAGCCACGCCTACACGTGGATAAATGCTTGACTCTTGCCAAGGAGAGACGGGGTGGGGAGAAAAGGAGCCAAAGAGATGTCTAGAGAGTTCTCTCTCCTCCTTCCTCCATTGTTACCGTGCCGAGAGCAGGTGCAGCTGTGGCTGCTTAATCCAACACACACCGATCACGACATCCAGGCCAGGACGGAGGTGGGCACGTGCGAGTGAGTAAATGATTGTACGTGAAAATAGTTTGAAATATACTACACTTTCTTGAGTAGTATGTTTCTATGTATTGCCTTTTGCGCAGAGGTGATACAAAATTTTAAACAAGTTCTTCCGATGGCGAACACTTTAAAGATTTTTCCAGCAAATGCATTTAAATTATCATATAAATATCTTGAATTTATTATATTCCATACTATATCACTGGAGCCATCCACTTTCGAGAATATAAAAAATACCGTAAAACTTTCGTATAGAGGAAAGCTTGTTGTACTATATTCTCTTAAATATATTCATGTCACATATTTGGTAGAAACTGGAACTTAAATATGAACATTGGTACTCAATACTAATCGAATCTTTTGTTTTTGAGTTCTCCTGCTCACACGCACTGGTGCACAAACACATATATAGCTCGCAGATCTTTCTTTTAATATGTCCATGTTAGTTGGGCTATAGCTGATTAGAGGGAGGAAAGTGCTTTCAGCTCATCCAACTGTCCAGAATTTCTGCGGAACCGCGGGTAGGAATTCTCATAATTTCTCTCCTTATAGACCTTGTGTACAACTTAGTGGTATAAGTTCGGGCAGGAAAGATAAAAGTAATATTACCAATTGGTAAAGTGGACGACAGTAGTATTCTTCCTAAATTAAAATTTCGGACTTTTCATTCCTCTTAACACCATTATTGCCGTTTTATTCTCAAAATCAAACACAATAATTTAATTATCAGGTTACACATCTTACACGTAATATTGTGACTTTGTGAGTTATTAAAAGTCGAGTTTGCAAAAATTCAAAACGCTCTTTATTTTCGTAGAAAGACACTTGTACAGCTCTTTGTAGCAGGATGACGTAACACACACGAGCGCAATCTTCAGGGTCGATTGCCACACGTCTATAGACAACTGCCCTCACTCACTAGCAGCTTCGCGCACGACTGACTCGCAAGCCTCATTGTCCCTTATTTATACATGAGCCACTGTCTCTCGAAGGTTGAGGAAGCCACACGATCTTTCGAGGCGGCAGGCGAAGGAGGGGGAACTCTCCAGACATTTCTTTGGCTCTTTCTCTCTCCGCCCCGTCGCACCTTAGCAAGAGCCAAGCAGTTATTCACGCTTGGGCGACGCTTGGGCGCTATCTGCCACTTTCGCACGGGCCCGGGCACTAGCTTGTCGCGTAAATTCAACATGCCACTGTTACACTTTTCCCTCCTCAAGGCTGGTCGACCAGAACAGCACCATCATAGTGGACCAGACGATCCAGGTGTATCACCAACATCTTTCCATGGGGCATCTTCTGGATATGGCAGACCCCATCGTTAATTCTCTTTACCACCCGGTACGGTCTTTGCCACGGTTGTTGAAGTTTTGGACAGCGTCTCTTTAGAGCGGTAAAACTAGACCAGGGCACCTTGCTGGAATCCCTGACTTTTGCTTGCCGATCATACCGTGTGTTCATGACGCCCACCATCTGAATCTTATGACGAGCCATTTCATGCATGTCGGGGTCCTCCACATACTCTGATGCGGACTGTTTTACTTCCAGGAGACACCCAGAGCCAGGTCACAAGCGAGGCGTAACTCTGGGCCGAACATTAAGCTTGCTGGCGTAATCCCAGTGGTGTTGTGTTGATGAGCCTTACGCCAGCAAGAATTGTGGCACCTTGAAGTCTCAGACTCGCTGATGGCTGACCACGACCTTCCAAAGTTGTTCTTCTAGGTTCTTGATGTACCTCTCGCCCATGCGGTCCGACTGCGGGTGTAGAGGTGTTGTGCGGGTTTTGTTCATCCCAAATCTTTCCAGGGCCTCCATCAGATTAGACTCAAAATTGGTGCCTTCATCGCTGTGGAGCTCTAACGGCAGTCCAAAACGGCAGAACAGTTGCTCTACGAGGCAGACAGTGATTTTCTTCTCCTCCTGGTTCGGGATGGCATACACTTCCGGCCACTTGGTGAAGTAGTCCACGGCAACCATCAGGTACTTATTGCCTCGGTCGGACACTGGGAATGGTCCAGGAATGTCAACCGCGATGCGTTCGAAAGGCGCTCCGACGTTGTACTGCTGCACGAAATCCCGGATCCTAGTTTGGGGGTCCCGACTCGCTGCGCACACGTGACATTTACGACAGCATCTCTCTGCGTCTGCTCGGAGCCTCAAACAGTAGTAGCGCTGTCGACGTTTGCCGATCGTTCGGTTTGCTCCCAGGTGTCCTCCTGAAGTACCGCCGTGCCCTTCCTCCAAGACTACCAAGACCTTATTCCGGGAAAATACCAACTGCTCCCTATGCTCCCACGGAACGCATGTCCCCTTTAGTCTTTAGCGAGTTCCACCGGGCCCAATATGCCTTACACGCAGCACTTCTAGGTACGATATGCTCCCAGGTTGGCCTTTCCCTGCCTCCACTTTCCTCAAGAGTGGCCCAAATAGGCGTCCGCTACTTGCTCCCTCCTCAGGCCTGCGCTGTCACAACCGTCCGCAGGCACTACTGTATCCAATCTGCCACTTGTGGCACGCTCCTTCTCTTCCACTCTTGTGCACTGGCTGTACTCTTCCGGGCAGAGTCTTTGGGTTATGGCGCCTGCTTTGCCGTAGCTCTTACCTCTACGCTGTTCAGGTTTGAAGTCGCACTGCCGCCTCTGGACGCAACGGGCTGTGTGGCCTTCTTGGTTTTTAAAGCTGAGTAGCCAAGTTAGGGCGGAGTGGTCAATCTTCAGGTGGAATGGCTGACCGTACAGGTACTTGTGGAAGTGCTCCAAGGTCTTTACTACCGCCAGAAACTCTCGCGGTGTGACGCAGTAGTTCTCCGCCTTGGATAGCGTCTGCTGTAGTAAGCTATCACCCGCTCGTAGCAGTCCTGGACTTGGGATAGAATGCCTTCAATGCCATGGTCGCTGGCGTCGGTGTCCACAATGAAAACGACGCCTGATTGTGGTAATCCCAAAATAGCAGTACTGCAAAGTGTCTTCTTCAGCTGCTGGAAAGCGCCTTCGACGTCCTCCGTTCACACATTAAGCCGGTGTTCCCCTGTCAGGCGCGTGAGGGGCTTGGCGATTTTGGAGAAGCCTTTCATGAAGCGGCGGTAATAACTGCACAGCTCCAGGAAACTGCGTAATTCTCTCTTATCCTTTGGCTGATGACAATTTCTCACGGCCTGTGTCATCTCCGGGTCTTTGGCCACTCAGGTTGGTGAGACAATGTGGTCCTAGTAGTTGAGTGGAAGAGCTGGCATTTCTTCGCGTTCAGCTTCAGGTTGGTCGCCTGGAGTCTCTGTAGCACCTTGCTCAGGTTGTCGAGATCGTCTTCGAAGTTTTGTCGACGATGATGATGTCCACGTATAGCAGGCGTCATAAATGAATCCTCTGATCACTTACTCTGAGGCGTAACATTTCAAAATTTTCTAAAAATTCCTAACCTTATAAAAAGTATGCCTAAATTTTCCAAAAGATGCCTAAACTTCCAAAAATGCCTAAAATTCCATAAACGCTAAAATATTAAAAAATATAAATTTTCAAAATTTGCTAATCTTTCAAAAAATAAAAAATTCGTAACTTTCAAAAAATTGCTAATCTTTCAAAAATCAAGAACAGAAAATAACAGGAAAAATGGAAAACATGAATAAGAGAGAGAGCAAAATAAACGGAGAGTACCTACATGGCTGAAGGATGGACGACAACTGAGCGACAGTGGCATGGACGTGTAGTTAAGGTGAGAGGGATTAACACCGTACGCGACGTGAATTAGAAATGAGTTTATCGTTGCAATGATAATAGGAAATTTTGAATTTAGTAAAGAAGAAGAAATGATAAAAATCGCAACATCGGTAGGCAAGGAATGCTGCTACGTAATGGCCGCAGTTGGAGGAACGGTATGCTTGCAAGCGCCGCGTATTGTACCCCAATAAGGACCGCAATACCCATTGAGAAAATTAAGGATGGAGGGAAGTAGAGAAGGAAAAGCGTAACTGTCGAAATATTCACCATAACCATTTCTGGAAATGAAGATGCAGACCCAATATTTTCCTGGTTTAGAGCTTGGATCGGTGTTGATAACCAAAGCGATGGGAGGTGGTGACAGTAGCAAGGGTTTAGGAATTTCATCGGAATCAGAAACGCCAATGAAAGGTTTCAAATTGCGCAAGCAGGAGTGAATTTGATGGATGTTCATGAGACGAGAATGGATCGGTTGATATCGATTTGAAACGATCTGTAACCTTAAGAGTATGTCTTGTTCATGTTGTTAGCACTCAAATTCCATTTTTGTAACTTCATTTTCTTTCCTCAAACATGCCCAATACACTTTCACTTTATAAATTTAATTTCTTTAGAGATTTGGTGCTTTTAAATAGTTCTTTATTGGTTATAATCTCCGGCCACCAGATATCCATGATATTCTCAGGCAATGATTTACAAAGGACTTGTAATTACCTTCCAATTTGCTTTGTTGCCTTCCAAGTTTCACATCCATATAGGAAAATGTATTTAACATTTGAATCATATGATCTTAATTTAAGCCTTAAGAAAATTTGCTTTGATCGCCAGATTGATTTCATCTGCATGAAGGCATATCCAGCTTTCTTTAATTTAGCACTAACGTCTTCACCTCAGCCGCCATTCACAAAGATTATATTATCAAGGTACATAAATTCATTTGGACCTTCTATTTCTTCTCCTTCTAACATAAGAGCAGAATCAACTGAAATATTAGTACTCATTTCTTTTGTTTTATGCTTATCTGCAGTAAATTTCAAAGTTCATGTTACGACAGAGAAAATTATCCACTCTTGCTAGTGTACCGTTATTTGTGATAGACTGTTTCTTATCAACCCGAGAAGGTTATAAATGGAGCTGTGAACAGGAGACTCGAGATCCAAGCATCTACACCTATACCGAAGCAAACATCATTGTATTGCCTGATCCTGCATGATAAAGAGTTTACCTACAAACCGGTTTCTCATGTAATGCAATCATACAGTTATTCGTATACAAATCAGATTATTATATCTTCTATTTGAAAATAGGAATAATGTTTATATTTGTGAATGGAGGTAATAGGTTAATTTCAAGAATAATAAAGCAAGTTTATATTCTATAACACTCTTTTATTGATTTCATTGTACATTAGTATCATTTTCCTTTTCCCTTTCCTACTTCCTGCATAGCTAGTTTTTTTAAAAAATTCATTTAAATTGTTTAAGTGGCTTTCAATATACGGCAATAGACGTTTTAAATTTTTTACAGCCTCAAGATTTAAAGATATTCCATAATCATTTAAACAATTATTTATAAAATGTTATGAATTTGAAAGAATTACAATAATATCATATACATAAATTACATTATCACAATCCTCTGCACCTGTAATTTTTGCACTTGTAGTAGATAATATTTAATACTTTGAATGTTTTTAGATAATATGCCCCAATCCGTCCTTTTTATATAAACGAAGAAATTATCACTTTCACACTTTATAAAGAGGGAGGGCATGTCGTAGTACAAGCCGATGTTGACTGTGTGTGCGGGTGATATGGTGACGTCATCAACCCTGTTGAGACGATTCTGCAATTCCCGGTGGCTGGTCTTGTAATTCTTCAATGGTTAAGAAGAGTAAATGTTCATCACCTCCAAGCATCCGCTCACTATTACGATTCTGCTTTTTTGGGATATTCTTGCTTCTTCACTTCCGTCGCACTATGCCTGCTGTTTTATAACGTATATTAAAAGAATCCATAGATTCGTGCTAACATATGTCTTTTTCATTAGCTAAAGAAAAAACAAAACAAACATACATCTATTAGGGGGATTCTATAAAGGTTAAAAAAAATATCAAGAAATGTAATACGTACCTCCAGCTTTTGCGTGTTTTCTGAGAACGTCTGCGCTGAACAATCTGGAGTCTTTTGATTTAGCCATCCCATGCATGTCGTGGAGATGGTCCACCAGGTTCTCCAATATACTCACTGTTTTGCGTGTTTAAGGGGGGGGGGGTGCCCAAAGGCCAGGTCACAAGGGAGGCGTAACTCTTGGCCGAACATTAAGCTGGCTGGCGTCATCCCATTGGTGGCGTGTGATGACGAGCGGTACGCCAGCAATAAACATGGCACCTTGACGTCCCATTCTCGCTGATGGCTGGCCACGACCTTCCTCAGGTTTTCTTCTAAGGTCTTGATGTATCTTTCGACCATGACATCTAACTGGGGATGTAGGGGTGTTGTGCGGGTTTTGTTCACCCCAAGTCTTTCTAGTGCCTCCTTCATCAATTTGGACTCAAAATTGGTGCCCTGGTCGCTGTGGAGCTTTAACGGCACCCCAAATCGGCAGAACACTTGCTCCACGGGCAGTCTGTGATTGTCTTTGCCTCCTGTTTCGGGATGGCATACACCTCCGGACGCTTAGTGAAGCAGTCCAAGACCACCATCAGGTACTTGTTGCCTCGGTCGGACACTGGGAATGGTCCAGCTATGTCGTCGGCGATCCTTTCGAATGGCGCTCCGACTTTGTACTGCTGCATGCGACCCCGGCTCCTAGTCTGGAGGCCGCGACTCGCCGTGCACACGTGACATTGCCGGCACCATTTCTCAGCATCTGCTCGGAGCCTCAGCCAGTAGTAGTGCTGCCAAAGTTTGTCGATCCTCCGGTTTGCTCCCAGGTGTCCTCCTGCAGTACCGGCGTGCACTTCCTAAAAAATATCCGAGACCTTATTTAGGGGAAGTACAAACTGCTCCGTCTGTGCCATCCCACCAGATGAATTCCATACCCCTAACAGCACGCCGTCTCCTGTCTTCAGTGAGTCCCATTGGGCCCAGTACCACTTGTAGGTGGCGCTCCTCTGTGCGATGTCCTCCCAGGTTGGTCTTGTCCCTGCCTCCACTTCCCTCAAGAGTCCCCAAGTCTGCGTCCGCAAGCTGCTGTCTCCTCAGACCTGCGCTATCCCAGCCATCCGCAGGCACTACCGTGACCACTCTGATAGCGAGGCACGCTCCTTCTCTTCCACGCTTTTGCGTTGGCCGCACTCTTCTGGGCAGAGTGATCGGGACATGGCTTCGCTCTACGATGTTCAGAGGTGAAGTCGTACTCCTGCAGCCTCTGGACCCAAAGTGCTGTCTGACCTTCCAGGTTCCTAAGTCTAAGTAGCCAGCTGAGGGTGGAGTTGTCAGTCCTCAGGTGGAATGGCTGACTGTAGAGGTTCTTGTTGAAGTGCTCTAAGGTCTTCACTACCGCCAATAACTCTCGTCGGGTGACGCAGTATTTCTTCTCTGCCTTGGACATCGTCTTGCTGTAGTAAGCTATCACCCGCTCGTGGCCGTCCTGGACTTGCGATAGGACGCCTCCAATGCCATGGTCACTGACATCGGTGCCCACAATGAAGGTGCTACCTGGTTGTGGGAATCCCAGAATTGGAGCACTGCAAAGCGTCTTCTTCAGCTGATGGAAAGCCCCTTCGACGTCATCCTTAAACACATAAGGTCGGTGTTCCTCTGTCAAGCAGGTGAGGGGTTTGGCGATGTTGGAAAACACCTTTATGAAGCGGCGGTATTAACTGCACAGCCCCAGGAAGCTGCGCAACTCTCGCTTATCCTTTGAGCAAGACCAATCTCTCACAGCCTGGGTCTTCTCCGGATCTGTGGTCACTCCGGTTGGTGAGACTATGTGGCCCAAGTAGTTAACTTCCTTGCGGAAGAGCTGGCACTTCATCGCGTTCAGGTTCAAGTTGGCTGCTACAGTCTCTTTAACACCTTGCTCAGCTTGTCCAGATGGTCTTCGAACGTCTTGCCGACGATGATATCTTCCAAGTATAGCAGGCATGCGTCATATATCAATCCTCTCATTACTGATTCCTTGAGGCGTTGAAATGTGGCTGATGCGTTGCAGAGGCCAAAGGGCATAACTGTGAACTTCCAAAGCTCTTGGCCTTTCGAGAATACAGTCTTCTATTTGTTTCCCACTCTAGAGCCACTTGCCAGTAACCAGACTTCAGGTCCAGGGTCGAGAACACTGTGCACCAGCTACCGTGTCCAGAGTGTCGTCAATCCGCGGTGAGGGGAAACAGTCCATCCTGCTGACAGCGTTCAGCTTCCTATAGTACACGCAGAAGCGTAGCTCACCGTTCTTCTTCGTCACCAGGATTACAGAGGAACACCAAGGTCTGTCAGACTCTTCAATCACTCCCCTGGATTCCATGTCAACTAGCATATCCCGTACCGCCACTTGTTTTGCCAGCGGAACGTGTCTGGGTGGTTGTCGAATAGGCCTTACGGCCGCAGTCACTGTTACCTTGGCTGAAAACGCGCTGGTATCGTTTCAGCAGTTGTCCAACCCTCTCCAGCTGTTCTGCGGTCAGGTAGTCGGCCGAAGTCTCCAGTGAGCTTTTCAGCCGGGGCCCCAGGTGTTACGCCGGCACCGGCTCCTGTGTATTGTCGATTACTGTCAGGCTGACCATGGGCTCGCACGTCCCCAACTCCGTCCCGGCCCGAATGTCGTTATCGGTATCTGTCAGATTGAGCAGCCCCACTAGCACCTCCTCTCGGCATGGCAATATTGTCCTGGCTACACAAAGTGCGGGCACCGGTGTCATCTGATCGAGCATCATGTTCTTCGTCCACAGGTCTTCCAGTAGCGCCGGCACCACCCCGTCTCTTCTCGCGGGGACCACCACGTCTTCCTTCAAGATGACCCTGCAGATACCATGGTGCTCTTCGGGTTGCCGGAGTATGACCTCTTCTCTATTGAGCCGCAGGACCTTCCTGCCGACGTCGACCGTCGCCTCGAGACTCCTGAGGGCTTCCAATTCCAGTATAATCTCCTCAGCCACCTACGCGACCAACACCCACTGACGTACGGCACTCCTTCCCAAGGTCAACTTAAGCGCAGCGTCTTTCTCCACAGGCAAGGTGTCGCCCGATGCCGTCATAATCTGGTATGGTCGGCTGGGCTTCCTCGTCGACAAATCCCTGGCTATGTCAGGTCTCATGACGGTCACGGCTGCCGCGGTGTCTACGAGCACGACACGGCTTTCCTCTCACGTTACAACATCTGTTTTCGACTGTTTACTACTCCAATCTGTTTGCAACTTACTCTTGGCGAGTCGTCACGTCCTTAAATACCTTATTGATAAATTAGAGAGATTTCTGGAACAAACAAGAAATGGAATGTTCTATCACCTTCCAGAAGCGTAAATTAATCTGTGCCGTCATGTCCTTTAATCTCCGCTATCTTTATTTGCCGGCTCTTAGTGTACACAAACCACGCTATCATAGATAAAGGATGGCGACAATATGTTTGAACACTTTGTACCCGAAGACAACCAAGATAGTGACAACGAATTGCACAAACAAATTTGGAAAGAAATTGAAGTAGCCTTAAATACTAATGATGTTAAACCTTTCACAACTGCAGAAATCCTCATTAATATGCAAAAATTCAATCCAAAGAAATCTCCTAAAAAGGACTGCTTATCTAGCAACATAATTATAAGAACTTTCCAAAATCTCCCTCTATTCTTCACGCAAGTATAAAACGCGTGTTTAAAGAAGGGATGCTTTCCAAATGATTGGAAGCAGTCCATTGTAATTCCAAATTGAACCCGGAAAAGAAGACTGCCAAGATGCATCAAAATACAGACCAATAAGCCTATTAAATATCGGAGGTAAACTACTAGAAAAATTGATGATCGGCAGAATACTTCACCATATGTAAAGCAATAATTTGCTACACAATAACCAGTTTGGATTTGCCCCCCAAAGGGGAGCTGTTGACGCTGCCATGGAAATTAATAATTCATCGATAAATGCTTAAAGTCAAAACAATATGTGGTAGTCACTAGTCTTGATGTCAAAGGTGCTTTTTTGTAGCTTGGTGATGATGATGATGATGATGATGATGATGATGATGATGATGATGATGATGATGATGATGATGATGATGATGATGATGATGATGATGATGATGATGATGATGATGATGATGATGATATATAAGGGCGCTCAAACACGGCGGTCATCAGCGCCCTTTAAAAAACTAGTCATGGCAAAAGCCAGATATAAAACTTCCTAAAAACTATAAAAGTGTAACAAAACCTATTAAAAATACACGTACATAAAAACATCAATCAAAACCTATTAAAAATTTCGTTCACTAAATCCTAAACTCTAAACTAGACAAGAATCTAAAAACCTTCTCCACGGTCTCCACGCACGGCCTACACGTGGGTGGGCCTGTTGACCGTCTCCCTCAACAACGCTTGGTGGCCTAGCATACTCAAAAATCTGAGACAGCTTAGATGCCCTAAAAATTTATATAATTTAGCAGTGAATTACTTCAGCAACAGAAGAGCCGTATATTCAGTGAACAACTATACAGCAAAAAGAGAAGTTCAGAAAGGCTACCCACAAGGATAACGCTGTAGTCCAAGTTTCTGG
>CM060947.1:155981978-155991978 GCA_030765055.1 Mantis religiosa
GTACGCGAGACATCTAGCGCCCACGGGAGACAACCACTGGACCAGCGAGTGGAGGGTGGTGCCACCTGCAGGTAGGTCAAAGAAGTGCTACTCGGAAGTTACCAAGACAAACCAAGAGTGGCGCCAGTCGGATGTGTCACACGGAAAAAAAAACTTATAAAATGTTTGTGAAATCAAAAAACAACCAGAGTGTCGAGTACACTAAGACTCTACTCAAGTCGAAAGTTAACCCTGCTAAAATGAAAGTCGGTATATCTGCGCTAAAAACGCTAAAAAACGGGCAGTTACTTTTGGAATCAGAAAGCCAAGGTGAACTCAAAAAAGTTTGTGAAGCAATAACTGAAACATGCGAGTTAGAACTCGAAAGTTATTTGCCGAAGCTCAGGAATCCCAGGATCATTATATTTAATGTTCCAGAGGATATTACCATAGACAATGCAACAGAAGCCATAGTCAATAAGAATTCAGATCTGAATTTAAGCGAAAGTGACATAATTCCTAAATTCGTGTTTGCAGATAGAAGGAAAAACAAGAATTTGGTAATAGAAGTCACGTCACAAGTTCCCAGGTGCATTTCGGGCAGGAAACTTAAATTAGGCTGGCACATATGTAATAGTGACGACTACCTATCAGTTACACGTTGCCATAATTGCTGTAAATACCACCATAGAGCCCAGGAATGCACAGGGGAACAAGTATGTCCACATTGCTCTGGAAATCATAAAATGAAAGAATGCCAAGCACCTAAAGAAAACCATCGATGCATCAATTGCACAAAATTATAACAAATACAATGGATCAATGCCCATAAGTGAGAACCATTCATCGCTTGATAAAAGCTGCCCATGCTATAAAACTGCCCTGAAGAAGAATATGGAAAGAATCGACTATTAACATGGATGGTCTCGCGGACAGAGGAAAGAATTATCTACGATGTCTACAGGTTAATTTGCAACACAAAAGAGCAGCAATGAATAATATTATATATAATATGAACAACAGTAGCATTGACCTCGCCTTTATACAAGAACCTTACACCATACACAGTAATGTAGCGGGAGTGCCTAAATCTCTAAGAATCTATGAGAGTGGAAAGGGAAGGAAAAGGTCAGCACTGCTTATAAATAACAAAGACATAGATGCCATTCTTATTACACAGCTCTCTGACGAAGACACTGTCGTCGCAGAAATAACGTACAAAAGAATGAAGTTCTACGCAGCTTGTTTATATTTCGATTCCACACAAGATATCGAGGTAAATTTGAGGAAAATAGAACGAATTACAAACTATACAAAGGGGAGTGGTTTACTTATAGCAGCCGACAGTAATGCCAGAAGTAAAACGTGGTATGACGTCACAAACAAATCACAGGGGGACAGCAATGGAAGATTTTCTAACAGTGTCCAACTTAAACATAGTGAATACTAGGTCGGAGCCTACATTTGAAACTAGAAGAGGCAGCAGTTATGTCGACCTAACTATTGTTAACAACAAGTTGTTAAGGCATGTCAGTGAGTGGACCTGTGGCTCCGTAGAAAGCTGCTCTGACCACAAGGTTTTAACTTTCAAACTCACAAAGCAGATTGAAAACTCATCTACAGTTGGAATCGATCACACGAGAGCAAAGTATATAGTAAGGAATGAAGATTTCGAGAAATTCGACAATATTTTCCTTTCCACGGTGATATCTAAATTCAATTGTCACTATAATGAAGAGAACTTGCAGAAATTAGATCAGGAACTAAGCAGCACAGTGGCAAGTAAAACTGAAGCAGAGGAAATGGCAAACCTCGCCTTTTCATGTATCATAACAGCTAGTAATGCAACCTTCAAAGTTTCAACAGGTGCCAAACAGGCGATAAAAAGGAAGACGGTATCTTGGTGGACAGACGAACTTACTATATTAAGAAAAAGGGCAAATGCACTGCGGAGGAGATACCAAAGAACTGTCACCGGCGAAAATCTACGACAGGAGAGGAAAGAAAAATATCTAGATGGGAAAAAGGAATACGAAAGGAAAATGAGAGATGCAAAACTGAAATCATGGAAAGCGTTTTGCCCAATAAGTGACGATGCCAATCCTTGGGGTTTAGTATATAAAATAGCTTCCGGCAAACTCTGAACTGGTGTGAGATTGACTACATTACAAAAAGACGATGGAACATTTACCACAGATACTGAAAATACAATCAAGCATATGTTAGAGCACTTTGTACCCGAAGACAATCAAGATAGTGACAACGAATTGCACAAACAAATTAGGAAAGAAATTGAAGAACCCATCAATACTAATGATGATAAACCTTTCACAACTGCAGAAATCATCATTAATATGCAAAAATTCAATCCAAAGAAATCTCCTGGGAACGACTGCTTATCTAGCGACATAATTACAAGAGCTTTCCAACATCTCCCTCTATTCTTCACGCAAGTATACAACGAAGGTATACATCCCAAGAAGGGATGCTTTCCAAAAGATTGGAAGCAGTCTATTGTCTTCCAATAATTAAGCCCGGAAAAGAAGACTGCCAAGACGCATCAAAATACAGACCAATAAGCCTATTAAATATCGGAGGTAAACTACTAGAAAAACTGATGATTGACAGAATACTACACCATATGTACAGCAATAATTTGTTACACAACAACCAGTTTGGATTTACCCCCCCAAGGGGAGCAGTTGACGCTGCAATGGAAGTTAAATCTTTCATCGATAAATGCTTGAAGTCAAAACAATGCATAGTAGTCACTAGTCTTGATGTCAAAGGTGCCTTTGATGCAGCTTGGTGGCCTAGCATACTCAAGAATCTAAGACAGCTTAGATGCCCTAAGAATTTATATAATTTAGCAGTGAATTACTTCAGCAACAGAAGAGCAGTTTTTTTCAGTGAACAACTATACAGCAGAAAGAGAAGTACAGAAAGGCTGCCCACAAGGATCATGCTGTGGTCCAGGCTTCTGGAACATAATGTACAATTCGATGCTGAATTTAGAATATGATCACCGGACAAGAGTGATCGCCTTCGCAGACGACCTGGTAGTAATGACAAGAGGAGCATACAAATCAGAAGCAGAGAGCGTGGCAAATCACGATCTTAGAAAAATCAGAAAATGGGCTGATGATAACAAAATTCAATTTAACCAAAAGAAATCCAAGGTTCTATTTATCACAAGAAGAAGAAATGTAGATAGGGATGTCAACATATTTTTGAATCATCATAAACTTAACCAAACCGAAGAAATAAAATACCTCGGAATATATTTAGATAGCAAATTTAACTTCAACGCGCACATTGAATATACTGCAGACAAAACAATCTCGTTGGTTCATATGCTAGCAAGAACAGCAAAGCTACAATGGGGGCTAGGTCACAAAGCACTTAAGACAATCTATGAAGGTGCTATAGTCCCTGTCTTGACATACGGAGCTCCTATATGGATAGATGCGATACGGAAGAATAAAAATATTGCAAAATATAGAAGAATTCAAAGATTAATCAACATAAAAATGACGAAAGCATATAGAACTCTCTCGTATGATGCATCGTGCATACTAGCTGGAGTATGTCCTATAGAAATAACTATAGAAATCTAACTCTACTAGAGAAAAACTACTCCAAATATATCTGGCAACAAAAAGTCACATAGCAGACTTCGACAAACCATTAGAAGTAAAAACACTGGCGACATCCTGCCGAAGTGGCAACGATTCAGGAGGTGAACAAAGATAACATATATAGAATGGAAGCGTACACAGATGGAAGTAAAATGGGGGAGAAAGTTGGCGCAGCAGGAATCATATTTGAAAACGGAATTATGACACACCAGTTAAAATTCAAATTGCATGGCCACTGCACCAACAATCAAGCCGAACAACTTGCTATTTTAAAAGTACTAGAGAAATTAGAAGAACTATATTATGCCAGTTCAATAGATAGAAACGGAACCGTTGCAATATACACTGACAGCAGAATTACTATAGATCTACTGAGAAACAACTGGAAAAGGAATCGACTAATAGAATCTATCAAAGACAAACTTCTTGCACTAAAACCATTTAAATTGGATCATCCACTTTGGCTGGGTTAAAGGCCACTGCGGAATAGAAGGGAATGAACTAGCAGATAAGCTTGCAAAACGCGCTGCTATCGAAGATAGTGAAATAGTGTACGACAAAATACCAAAAGACGTAATTGTAACAAGAGCGAAGGAATATGGTCTCAAAAGGTGGCAACAAGTCTGGACGAACACAACGAAAGGTGCAGTGACTAAAGCATTCTTCCCGTTAGTGAAAAACAGATTGCGTCAAAAGATTCCAATATCCCCAGAACTCACTACAATGTTAACTGGCCATGGAAAACTAAACGCATACCTATACCGATTTAGAATAATAAATAACCCACCCTGTCCTTGCGGAAAAGAAGACCAGACCGTTAACCATATAATATTTAATTGCAGAAGACTTGATGAAAAAAGACTAGAATTGGCAAAAAGTGTAACAAGCAATGGAGGGAAATCGCCTACCACCAACGAGAAGATTGCGGATAATCACCTGAAGTCGTTTGTAAAATTTGCAACTTCTATAAAAATCACGGACATGGACTGAAGGATTTGGAGTGTAATAACGACAAATTGAGAACTCTGTACAATCAACTTACTCCGGTTTCATCATAATCTTACAATTAACTAAAACATAAATCACTACTTCTACAAATATGACATGTATTTAGATTCAAATAATTACAAACTGTGAACTCACAAAAATCAGCTAGAAGAATAGACTCAATTTAATGTACATAGTGTCTAAAACACAGAATAACCCAATGTAAAATTGTTGTAACGTTTACAATTACTAATTCATAATAGGACATGTAACTATAAAGCATGTAGTATTACTATGTAATGGAGCATGCTGTTGATATCAATAAAGCAAAAAAAAATGATTATTATTATTATTATTATTATTATTATTATTATTATTATTATTATTATTATTATTATTAATATTATTATTATTATTATTATTATTATTATTATTATTATTATTATTATTATTATTATTATTATTATTATTATTATTATTATTATTATTATTATTATTATTATTATTATTATTATTATTATTATTATTATTATTATTATTATTATTATTATTATTATTATTATTATTATTATTATTATTATTATTATTATTATTATTATTATTATTATTATTATTATTATTATTATTATTATTATTATTATTATTATTAT
The DNA here is from genome assembly GCA_030765055.1 of Mantis religiosa. Classification (NCBI taxonomy): domain Eukaryota; kingdom Metazoa; phylum Arthropoda; class Insecta; order Mantodea; family Mantidae; genus Mantis; species Mantis religiosa. The sequence continues at coordinate 155,987,233 of CM060947.1, forward strand.
TATTATTATTATTATTATTATTATTATTATTATTATTATTATTATTATTATTATTATTATTATTATTATTATTATTATTATTATTATTATTATTATTATTATTATTATTATTATTATTATTCTACTATTATTATTAATTTTATTATTTATTATTATTATTATTATTATTATTATTATTATTATTATTATTATTTTTATTGTTATTGTTATTGTTATTGCTATTGCTATTGCTGTTATTATTATTATTATTATTATTATTATTATTATTATTATTATTATTATTATTATTATTATTATTATTATTATTATTATTATTATTATTATTATTATTATTATTATTATTATTATTATTATTATTATTATTATTATTATTATTATTATTATTATTATTATTATTATTATTATTATTATTTATATTATTATTATTATTATTATTATTATTATTATTATTATTATTATTATTATTATTATTATTATTATTATTATTATTATTATTATTATTATTATTATTATTATTATTATTATTATTATTATTATTATTATTATTATTATTATTATTATTATTATTATTATTATTATTATTATTATTATTATTATTATTATTATTATTATTATTATTATTATTATTATTATTATTATTATTATTATTATTATTATTATTATTATTATTATTATTATTATTATTATTATTATTATTATTATTATTATTATTATTATTATGATCATCATCATCATCATCATCATCATTATATGTTGGTAGCAGTGCTTTTTAAAACAAATGTGTAAGAAATATTTGTTCGAAGTCTTTCTGTAATTTAAAGATATCTTTATATTTTGGTGAAGTGTTTCTCGTACGTCAGTATATTCTACAAGTTTTCCGGTACGTGTGGTAGTGTTAGTGCAACGAGGGAACTATAGGTTTAGTTTTTGTGAGAAAAAAACAATTGTGCCTGTGGAGCCACGACGACGTCAGCTGTTGACAGCGTATTTGAAAACGCTCTAAATAAGTTTCAATATAGCTGACAAGTGCGTAAAAATGAGAAGCGATCTAAAGAAAGATCTTTTTGACGCGATCAGTGATATCAGGAAAGAATTCAGCAGTGTTAGCAGGGCAGTGGAAGAAAAGAACAAAGTGATCAGTGAACTTGAATCGAGAGCTACAGAAGCGGCATCCATTGTCCAGGCCTTGCAGTCGGGCGAAGATGAGTACGCGAGACATCTAGCGCCCACGGGAGACAACCACTGGACCAGCGAGTGGAGGGTGGTGCCACCTGCAGGTAGGTCAAAGAAGTGCTACTCGGAAGTTACCAAGACAAACCAAGAGTGGCGCCAGTCGGATGTGTCACACGGAAAAAAAACTTATAAAATGTTTGTGAAATCAAAAAACAACCAGAGTGTCGAGTACACTAAGACTCTACTCAAGTCGAAAGTTAACCCTGCTAAAATGAAAGTCGGTATATCTGCGCTAAAAACGCTAAAAAACGGGCAGTTACTTTTGGAATCAGAAAGCCAAGGTGAACTCAAAAAAGTTTGTGAAGCAATAACTGAAACATGCGAGTTAGAACTCGAAAGTTATTTGCCGAAGCTCAGGAATCCCAGGATCATTATATTTAATGTTCCAGAGGATATTACCATAGACAATGCAACAGAAGCCATAGTCAATAAGAATTCAGATCTGAATTTAAGCGAAAGTGACATAATTCCTAAATTCGTGTTTGCAGATAGAAGGAAAAAACAAGAATTTGGTAATAGAAGTCACGTCACAAGTTCCCAGGTGCATTTCGGGCAGGAAACTTAAATTAGGCTGGCACATATGTAATAGTGACGACTACCTATCAGTTACACGTTGCCATAATTGCTGTAAATACCACCATAGAGCCCAGGAATGCACAGGGGAACAAGTATGTCCACATTGCTCTGGAAATCATAAAATGAAAGAATGCCAAGCACCTAAAGAAAACCATCGATGCATCAATTGCACAAATTATAACAAATACAATGGATCAATGCCCATAAGTGAGAACCATTCATCGCTTGATAAAAGCTGCCCATGCTATAAAACTGCCCTGAAGAAGAATATGGAAAGAATCGACTATTAACATGGATGGTCTCGCGGACAGAGGAAAGAATTATCTACGATGTCTACAGGTTAATTTGCAACACAAAAGAGCAGCAATGAATAATATTATATATAATATGAACAACAGTAGCATTGACCTCGCCTTTATACAAGAACCTTACACCATACACAGTAATGTAGCGGGAGTGCCTAAATCTCTAAGAATCTATGAGAGTGGAAAGGGAAGGAAAAGGTCAGCACTGCTTATAAATAACAAAGACATAGATGCCATTCTTATTACACAGCTCTCTGACGAAGACACTGTCGTCGCAGAAATAACGTACAAAAGAATGAAGTTCTACGCAGCTTGTTTATATTTCGATTCCACACAAGATATCGAGGTAAATTTGAGGAAAATAGAACGAATTACAAACTATACAAAGGGGAGTGGTTTACTTATAGCAGCCGACAGTAATGCCAGAAGTAAAACGTGGTATGACGTCACAACAAATCACAGGGGGACAGCAATGGAAGATTTTCTAACAGTGTCCAACTTAAACATAGTGAATACTAGGTCGGAGCCTACATTTGAAACTAGAAGAGGCAGCAGTTATGTCGACCTAACTATTGTTAACAACAAGTTGTTAAGGCATGTCAGTGAGTGGACCTGTGGCTCCGTAGAAAGCTGCTCTGACCACAAGGTTTTAACTTTCAAACTCACAAAGCAGATTGAAAACTCATCTACAGTTGGAATCGATCACACGAGAGCAAAGTATATAGTAAGGAATGAAGATTTCGAGAAATTCGACAATATTTTCCTTTCCACGGTGATATCTAAATTCAATTGTCACTATAATGAAGAGAACTTGCAGAAATTAGATCAGGAACTAAGCAGCACAGTGGCAAGTAAAACTGAAGCAGAGGAAATGGCAAACCTCGCCTTTTCATGTATCATAACAGCTAGTAATGCAACCTTCAAAGTTTCAACAGGTGCCAAACAGGCGATAAAAAGGAAGACGGTATCTTGGTGGACAGACGAACTTACTATATTAAGAAAAAGGGCAAATGCACTGCGGAGGAGATACCAAAGAACTGTCACCGGCGAAAATCTACGACAGGAGAGGAAAGAAAAATATCTAGATGGGAAAAAGGAATACGAAAGGAAAATGAGAGATGCAAAACTGAAATCATGGAAAGCGTTTTGCCCAATAAGTGACGATGCCAATCCTTGGGGTTTAGTATATAAAATAGCTTCCGGCAAACTCTGAACTGGTGTGAGATTGACTACATTACAAAAAGACGATGGAACATTTACCACAGATACTGAAAATACAATCAAGCATATGTTAGAGCACTTTGTACCCGAAGACAATCAAGATAGTGACAACGAATTGCACAAACAAATTAGGAAAGAAATTGAAGAACCCATCAATACTAATGATGATAAACCTTTCACAACTGCAGAAATCATCATTAATATGCAAAAATTCAATCCAAAGAAATCTCCTGGGAACGACTGCTTATCTAGCGACATAATTACAAGAGCTTTCCAACATCTCCCTCTATTCTTCACGCAAGTATACAACGAAGGTATACATCCCAAGAAGGGATGCTTTCCAAAAGATTGGAAGCAGTCTATTGTCTTTCAATAATTAAGCCCGGAAAAGAAGACTGCCAAGACGCATCAAAATACAGACCAATAAGCCTATTAAATATCGGAGGTAAACTACTAGAAAAACTGATGATTGACAGAATACTACACCATATGTACAGCAATAATTTGTTACACAACAACCAGTTTGGATTTACCCCCCCAAGGGGAGCAGTTGACGCTGCAATGGAAGTTAAATCTTTCATCGATAAATGCTTGAAGTCAAAACAATGCATAGTAGTCACTAGTCTTGATGTCAAAGGTGCCTTTGATGCAGCTTGGTGGCCTAGCATACTCAAGAATCTAAGACAGCTTAGATGCCCTAAGAATTTATATAATTTAGCAGTGAATTACTTCAGCAACAGAAGAGCAGTTTTTTTCAGTGAACAACTATACAGCAGAAAGAGAAGTACAGAAAGGCTGCCCACAAGGATCATGCTGTGGTCCAGGCTTCTGGAACATAATGTACAATTCGATGCTGAATTTAGAATATGATCACCGGACAAGAGTGATCGCCTTCGCAGACGACCTGGTAGTAATGACAAGAGGAGCATACAAATCAGAAGCAGAGAGCGTGGCAAATCACGATCTTAGAAAAATCAGAAAATGGGCTGATGATAACAAAATTCAATTTAACCAAAAGAAATCCAAGGTTCTATTTATCACAAGAAGAAGAAATGTAGATAGGGATGTCAACATATTTTTGAATCATCATAAACTTAACCAAACCGAAGAAATAAAATACCTCGGAATATATTTAGATAGCAAATTTAACTTCAACGCGCACATTGAATATACTGCAGACAAAACAATCTCGTTGGTTCATATGCTAGCAAGAACAGCAAAGCTACAATGGGGGCTAGGTCACAAAGCACTTAAGACAATCTATGAAGGTGCTATAGTCCCTGTCTTGACATACGGAGCTCCTATATGGATAGATGCGATACGGAAGAATAAAAATATTGCAAAATATAGAAGAATTCAAAGATTAATCAACATAAAAATGACGAAAGCATATAGAACTCTCTCGTATGAT
>CM060947.1:155995589-155998089 GCA_030765055.1 Mantis religiosa
AACCATATAATATTTAATTGCAGAAGACTTGATGAAAAAAGACTAGAATTGGCAAAAAGTGTAACAAGCAATGGAGGGAAATGGCCTACCACCAACGAGAAGATTGCGAATAATCACCTGAAGTCGTTTGTAAAATTTGCTTCTTCTATAAAGATCACGGACATGGACTGAAGGATTTTGAGTCTAACAACGACAAATTGTGAACTCTATACAATCAACTTACTCCGGTTTCATCATAATCTTACAACTAACTAAAAACGTAAAGCACTGATTAATTAGAGCCAACTGAAAAATTCAATGCCATGGCCGGGATTTGAACCACGGATCTACTGGTTTCCGTCCAGTCGCTCTACCCTTGAGCTACCATGGTCAACGTGCCTTCCTGACATTAAATTCTCCAATTGACTCATTATATTTCCCGGTGGACCACTTAAGGTTCTCATATTTGAGACAACTACTTGTGGCGACTTACTATTGTAAGTACTTAATTACCAGGATTTTTATCGTAGATTATTTTTTATTGTAAATTTATATTGAGGAATTAATCCTTAAAGAATTAATCCTTTTAAATACATTACTCCGGTATATGGGTGATTTTTGATTAATTAGAGCCAACTGAAAAATTCAATGCCATGGCCGGGATTTGAACCACGGATCTACTGGTTTCCGTCCAGTCGCTCTACCCTTGAGCTACCATGGTCAACGTGCCTTCCTGAATTTAATGTCAGGAAGGCACGTTGACCATGGTAGCAGGTACATTCATCCATCACAATTTGCTAGCTAACTTCAAAACTGTTTATTTTTTCTCTAACTCTACATTCAACTGTCTGTCGCTACCGGTAACGATTGGTTCCGAAGGTTTCCGAATCTCCACCGGCATCGGCTTCGGCTTCGCGAGTCTACCACCAGGGTGACAGTGCTTCCTCCTCAAGGCTGGTCGTCCCGAACAGCGCCTTCCTAGTGGGCCAGGCGATCCAGGTGTACCACCAACATCTTTCCTCGGGGCCCCTTCTGGATGCGGTAGACCACGCCGTTAATCCTCCTCACCACAAGGTACGGTCCTTGCCATGGCTGCTGAAGCTTCGGGCAGCGTCCCATGGTCCGGGTCGGGCGGTACAACCAGACCAGGTCACCTTGCTGGAACCCTTGGCTGTTGGCTTGCCTGTCGTATCGGGTTTTCATGCGGTCGCTCGCCTTCTGGATGTTCTGGCGAGCGATCTCGTGCATGTCGTGGAGGTGGTCCACCAAGTTCTCCACATCCCTCTAGAGTGGCCCCAAGTCTGCGTCCGCCAGCTGCTCCCTCCTCAGGCCTGCGCTATCCCAGCCATCCGCAGCCACTGCCGTGACTACTCGAACCGCTGCGGCACGCTTCTTCCCTTCCACTCTTGTGCATTGGCCGCACTCTTCTAGACAGGGTCTTCGGGACATAGCGTCCGCATTACCTTGGCTCTTCCCTCTGCGATGTTCCGAGATGAAGTCGTACTCCTGCTGCCTTTGGACCCAACGTGCTATCTGGCCTTCCGGTCGCGCCGTCACCATCACCTCGCTCCACGCGGGGACAACCACGTCTTCGTTCAAGATGACCCTGCAAATTCCAAGGCGCTCTTCTGGTTGACGGAGTATAACCTCTTCTCCGTTGAGCCTCAGGACCTTCCTGCCGACGTCGACCGTCGCCTCGTGGCTCCTGAGGGCATCCAGTCGCAGAATCACCTCCTCAGCCACCTTCGCGACGAACACCCATGGACGCGCGGCACTCCGTCCCAAGGTCAGCTCCAGCAGGGCCTCCTTCTCCACAGGCATGGTGTCGCCCGATGCCGCCACAAGCTCGTATGGTCGGCTCGACTTCCTCGTCGGCAAACTCTTTGCCACGTCAGGTCTGATGATGGTCACGGCCGCCCCAGTGTCCACTAGCACGCGGCACGGCTTTCCTCTTACCCAGCCGTCCGCGATGAGGTTGTCATCCATACGCCGGCTGACACCGTGCAGTGTCACTCGAGGGGATGGTGGTGATGGCGCCGACGTGCCCCTCTCCATGCCGGCCCTTACTCGTTTTCCGGCTGCTCTTCCTAGTGTGGGCAGTCTCTCCGCAGGTGTCCGGGCTGTCCACACCCCCAACACAGGCCACTAGGTGTTCGCCGGCGGCCCTCAGCTGGTATTCTGTCTCCGGCGTAGCGGAGACTCCTCGTTCTCGACGTCGGGATAGATGCTACTTTGGCCGCCTCCATCCTTAATGCCGCTGTCAGCGCCTCGTGGATGGTTTTATAATCGCCGAGCATTAGGCGCTGACGAATCTCCGTGTTCCGTACCCCGTCGACAAAATTGTAGGCGGCTTTCCGGGATACGAACTCCAGTGGCAGGTCAACCAAGGCCTTGCTAGCCAGCTGCTCAATCGCTATGGCGAACTCCTGCAGCGTCTACCCCTGCTGCTGCGACCTTGCCTTTAGCTGCCTGCGGTATGCTGCGGCTAAGCGGTGGTTCCCGAAGCGATTCTCCAGGGCCT
>CM060947.1:156005589-156015589 GCA_030765055.1 Mantis religiosa
AAGTGCGTAAAAATGAGAAGTGATCTAAAGAAAGATCTTTTTGACGCGATCAGTGATATCAGGAAAGAGTTCAGCAGTGTTAGTAGGGCAGTGGAAGAAAAGAACAAAGTGATCAGTGAACTGGAATCGAGAGCGACAGAAGCGGCATCCATTGTCCAGGCCTTGCAATCGGGCGAGGATGACTACACGATACATCTAGCGCCCACGGGAGACAACCAGTCGACCAGCGAGTGGAGGGTGGTTCCACCTGCAGGTAGGTCTAAGAAGTGCTACTCCGAAGTTACCAAGACAAACCAAGAGTGGTGCCCGTCGGATGTGTCACACGGAAAAAAAAACTTATAAAATGTTTGTGAAATCAAAAAACAACCAGAGTGTCGAGTACACTATAGTCTGTGAGGTTTAACTAGTCGTGTGCCTTTTAGAAAGAGAAAGGAATACTGACCGCTCACTCTATGACGTAGCGGGCAAAGCAGACACCCCAGCCAAGCGTACATCAGTGGCGGAGCGCCCCCCTTCTCCACTCCGTCCGATTGTTGCTCATCCCCCGCTACACAGTCAGAAATTTCAAACGAATCTTCGTTTTCTTCTTCCGATTCCAAGTCTTTTAAATTTATAACTAATCTGTCTGTAATTTCATCTATCAGACCGTCTTCTCCCTGGTAAAACTATTCAGTGTTTTGTACATGCTCACACGTGCTTTTCCAGCTTTCTGAGGTCACTTTTCTAATCGCATTATGAAACAAGGCTCTTACATCGACACTTTTAAATGAAATTTTATGTTTGGCATCATCATTCTTCACTTGTGCCCAAATGAGTTCTATAGCATTAAAGTTGCAGTGATAAGGTGGCAATCTTACTACGGTATGACCGTGTACCTCTGCGAGACTATTTCATACACTTTGAAATTATCCTTTTCAGTTTAACTAATTCGTATAGCACTGGATTTGTCGCTTGTGGATCAAGCTCAATATTCCTATAACGAAGCCATTCCTGCATATGGGATTTGAGTGAAGATGAAGTGGGTGCTTTATTAATTTCTATGGAATGATAGGGGGCATTGTCCATAATGATGACATCACTAGACGGGATGTTAGGTAGCAATGTATTAACAAACCAATCCTTGAAAACATTATTATCCATTTCTTCATGGTAGTCTTTGGTTGAATTTGACTTAAAAGTTAGCAAAGCATTAGGAATAAATCCTGGTGAATATCCAGCATGTTCATATATAATTGGCTGCCCTTTGCCGATTGGTGTTTTAAGAGGGAAATCAGTTACATTTTCATCAGCAATACACTTCCATACCGTATTTCTCGTATGGTTTATATTTAACCAAGTTTCGTCAAAGTACACTATAGGCCTACCTGTAGATCTCAGTTCTTACATTCGTCTTAAAAATTTAAATCTTTTAGAAACAATATCCATTCGTTCCATTAAAAAGTGTATTCCCTGTGAATTTTTACCGTAACTGAAATTAAGCCTTTTAAGAATTTGTTTAAGGCTCACACGCTTCCTTTAACTAAGTTTTTAGCACTTACAGCCTCATATATGGCCGGCAAACTAGGTAGAAAGTCCCTACGATACAGCGAATAGATTGCTCGCTTAATAGCAGCAGCTGTTGGTGAATCAATTTCTGTTTTTCGCAGTCTTCTATTAGGGCGCTTCTTGCCTGGTGTTTGCAGTCTACCGCCGCTAGCTTCAGCATTTTTTTCTTCTTTTAAAATTCGTTGGACAGAACTAGAAGAAATACCTGTAGTAGCAGCAGTTCTCTCAACGATGATCGTCACTGAAATAGTCGGCTTTCCACAATTCAAAGCTTCACATTCACCACTGAAGAAACCGTGAACTTTGACTACAATTTCCCTAGAATCTGATTTTAGAACTTTCCCTCGAGATTCAACTTGAAACAACACAAACACAACTAAAACTACAAGAAAATAATTCAACATTATATCCATATGTTGCAACAATGAAAAAATTTTGTGTGTCGTGTAAATCCACAAAACAATAAATGCACAGTTCTATCGCTCATACGCCACTGATAACCTTTAATCAACACACAGCGGGGTGGGGGTTGCCAGCGTCTACTTTCCACGAATCACGACAAAGCAGTGGTTGCTGACCCGCCCACGTGTGCTAGACAAGGTCAGGATTCTGTGTGACAAGGATAGTAGAGAATACGCCAAGATAAACCTCACAGACTATACGACTCTACTCAAGTCGAAAGTTAACCCTGCAAAAATGAAAGTCGGTATATCTGCGCTAAAAACGCTAAAAAACGGGCAGTTACTTTTGGAATCAGAAAGCCAAGGTGAACTCAAAAAAGTTTGTGAAGCAATAACTGCAACATGCGGGTTAGAACTCGAAAGTTATTTGCCGAAGCTCAGGAATCCCAGGATCATTATATTTAATGTTCCAGAGGATATTACCATAGACAATGCAACAGAAGCCATAGTCAATCAGAATTCAGATCTGAATTTAAGGGAAAGTGATATAATTCCTAAATTCGTGTTTGCTGATAGAAGGAAAAACAAGAATTTGGTAATAGAAGTCACGTCACAAGTTCGTAGGTGCATTTCGGGCAGGAAACTTAAATTAGGCTGGCACATATGTAATAGTGACGACTACCTGTCAGTTACACGTTGCCATAATTGCTGTAAATACCACCATAGAGCCCAGGAATGCACAGGGGAACAAGTATGTCCACATTGCTCTGGAAATCATAAAATGAAAGAATGCCAAGCACCTAAAGAAAACCATCGATGCATCAATTGCACAAATTATAACAAATACAATGGATCAATGCCTATAAGTGAGAACCATTCATCGCTTGATAAAAGCTGCCCATGCTATAAAACTGCCCTGAAGAAGAATATGGAAAGAATCGACTATTAACATGGATGGTCTCGCGGACAGAGGAAAGAATTATCTACGATGTGTACAGGTTAATTTGCAGCACAAAAAAGCAGCAATGAATAATATTATATATAATATGAACAACAGTAGCATTGACCTCGCCTTTATACAAGAACCTTACACCATACACAGTAATGTAGCGGGAGTGCCTAAATCTCTAAGAATCTATGAGAGTGGAAAGGGAAGGAAAAGGTCAGCACTGCTTATAAATAACAAAGACATAGATGCCATTCTTATTACACAGCTCTCTGATGAAGACACTGTCGTAGCGGAAATAACATACAAAAGAATGAAGTTTTACGCAGCTTGTTTATATTTCGATTCCACACAAGATATCGAGGTAAATTTGAGGAAAATAGAACGAATTACAAACTATACAAAGGGGAGTGGTTTACTTATAGCAGCCGACAAGTAATGCCAGAAGTAAAACGTGGTATTACGTCACAACAAATCACAGGGGGACAGCAATGGAAGATTTTCTAACGGTGTCCAACCTAAACATAGTGAATACTAGGTCGGAGCCTACATTTGAAAGTAGAATAGGCAGCAGTTAAGTCGACCTAACCATTGTTAACAACAAGTTGTTAAGGCATGTCAGTGAGTGGACCTGTGGCTCCGTAGAAAGCTGCTCTGACCACAAGGTTTTAACTTTCAAACTTACAAAGCAGATTGAAAACACATCTACAATTGGAATCGATCACACGAGAGCAAAGTATAGAGTAAGGAATGAAGATTTCGAGAAATTCGACAATATTTTCATTCCACGGTGATATCCAAATTCAATTGTCACTATAATGAAGAGAACTTGCAGAAATTAGATCAGGAACTAAGCAGCACAGTGGCAAGTAAAACTGAAGCAGAGGAAATGGCAAACCTCGCCTTTTCATGTATCATAACAGCTAGTAATGCAACCTTCAAAGTTTCAACAGGTGCTAAACTGGCGATAAAAAGGAAGACGGTATCTTGGTGGACAGATGATCTTACTATATTAAGAAAAAGGGCAAATGCACTGCGGAGGAGATACCAAAGAACTGTAACCGGCGAAAATCTACGACAGGAGAGGAAAGAAAAATATCTGGATGGGAAAAGGGAATACGAAAGGAAAATGAGAGATGCAAAACTGAAATCATGGAAAGCGTTTTGCACAATAAGTGACGACGCCAATCCTTGGGGTTTAGTATATAAAATAGATTCCGGCAAACTCCGAACTGGTGTGAGATTGACTACATTACAAAAAGACGATGGAACGTTTACCACAGATACTGAAAATACAATCAAGCATATGTTAGAGCACTTTGTACCCGAAGACAATCAAGATAGTGACAACGAATTGCACAAACAAATTAGGAAAGAAATTGAAGAACCCATCAATACTAATGATGATAAACCTTTCACAACTGCAGAAATCATCATTAATATGAAAAAATGCAATCCAAAGATATCTCCTGGGAACGACTGCTTATCTAGCGAAATAATTACAAGAGCTTTCCAACATCTCCCTCTATTCTTCACGCAAGTATACAACGCGGGTATACATCCCAAGAAGGGATGCTTTCCAAAAGATTGGAAGCAGTCTATTGTCATTCCAATAATTAAGCCCGGAAAAGAAGACTGCCAAGACGCATCAAAATACAGACCAATAAGCCTATTAAATATCGGAGGTAAACTACTAGAAAAACTGATGATTGACAGAATACTACACCATATGTACAGCAATAATTTGTTACACAACAACCAGTTTGGATTTACCCCCCAAAGGGGAGCAGTTGACGCTGCAATGTAAGTTAAATCTTTCATCGATAAATGCTTGAAGTCAAAACAATGCGTAGTAGTCACTAGTCTTGATCTCAAAGGTGCCTTTGATGCAGCTTGGTGGCCTAGCATACTCAAGAATCTAAGACAGCTTAGATGCCCTAAGAATTTATATAATTTAGCAGTGAATTACTTAAGCAACAGAAGAGCAGTATTTTCAGTGAACGACTATACAGAAGAAAGAGAAGTACAGAAAGGCTGCCCACAAGGATCATGCTGTGGTCCAGGTTTCTGGAACATAATGTACAATTCGAGGCTGAATTTAGAATATGATCACCGGACAAGAGTGATCGCCTTCGCAGACGACCTGGTAGTAATGACAAGAGGAGCATACAAATCAGAAGCAGAGAGCGTTGCAAATCACGATCTTAGAAAAATCCAAAAATGGGCTGATGATAAAAAATTCAATTTAACCAAAATAAATCCAAGGTTCTATTTATCACAAGAAGAAGAAATGTAGATAGGGATGTCGACATATTTTTGAATCATCATAAACTTAACCAAGCCGAAGAAATAAAATACCTCGGAATATATTTAGATAGCAAATTTAACTTCAACGCGCACATTGAATATACTGCAGACAAAACAATCTCGTTGGTTCATATGCTAGCAAGAACAGCAAAGCTACAATGGGGGCTAGGTCACAAAGCACTTAAGACAATCTATGAAGGTGCTATAGTCCCTGTCTTGACATACGGAGCTCCTATATGGATAGATGCGATACGGAAGAATAAAAATATTGCAAAATATAGAAGAATTCAAAGATTAATCAACATAAAAATGACGAAAGCATATAGAACTCTCTCGTATGATGCATCGTGCATACTAGCTGGAGTATGTCCTATAGAAATAACTATAGAGGAAAAACTCCAAATATATCTGGCAACAAAAAGTCACATAGCAGACTTCGACAAACCATTAGAAGTAAAACACTGGCGACATCCTGCCGAAGTGGCAACGATTCAGGAGGTGAACAAAGATAACATATATAGAATGGAAGCGTACACAGATGGAAGTAAAATGGGGGAGAAAGTTGGCGCAGCAGGAATTATATTTGAAAACGGAATTATGACACACCAGTTAAAATTCAAATTGCATGGCCACTGCACCAACAATCAAGCCGAACAACTTGCTATTTTAAAAGTACTAGAGAAATTAGAAGAAGTATATTATGCCAGTTCAATAGATAGAAACGTTGCAATATACACTGACAGCAGAATTACTATAGATCTACTGAGATACAACTGGGAAAGAAATCGACTAATAGAATCTATCAAAGACAAACCTCTTGCACTAAACCATTTAAATTGGATAATCCACTTTGGCTGGGTTAAAGGCCACTGCGGAATAGAAGGGAATGAACTAGCAGATAAGCTTGCAAAACGCGCTGCTATCGAAGATAGTGAAATAGTGTACGACAAAATACCAAAAGACGTAATTGTAACGAGAGCGAAGGAATATGGACTCAACAGGTGGCAACAAGTCTGGACGAACACAACGAAAGGTGCAGTGACTAAAGCATTCTTCCCGTTAGTGAAAAACAGATTGCGTCAAAAGATTCCAATATCCCCAGAACTCACTACAATGTTAACTGGCCATGGAAAATTAAACGCATACCTATACCGATTTAGAATAATAAATAACCCACTCTGTCCTTGCGGAAAAGAACAGACCGTTAACCATATAATATTTAATTGCAGAAGACTTGATGAAAAAAGACTAGAATTGGCAAAAAGTGTAACAAGCAATGGAGGGAAATGGCCTACCACCAACGAGAAGATTGCGAATAATCACCTGAAGTCGTTTGTAAAATTTGCTTCTTCTATAAAGATCACGGACATGGACTGAAGGATTTTGAGTGTAACAACGACAAATTGTGAACTCTATACAATCAACTTACTCCGGTTTCATCATAATCTTACAACTAACTAAAACGTAAAGCACTGATTAATTAGAGCCAACTGAAAAATTCAATGCCATGGCCGGGATGTGAACCACGGATCTACTGGTTTCCGTCCAGTCGCTCTACCCTTGAGCTACCATGGTCAACGTGCCTTCCTGACATTAAATTCTCCAATTGACTCATTATATTTCCCGGTGGACCACTTAAGGTTCTCATATTTGAGACAACTACTTGTGGCGACTTACTATTGTAAGTACTTAATTACCAGGATTTTTATCGTAGATTATTTTTTAATGTAAATTTATATTGAGGAATTAATCCTTAAAGAATTAATCCTTTTAAATACATTACTCCGGTATATGGGTGATTTTTGATTAATTAGAGCCAACTGAAAAATTCAATGCCATGGCCGGGATTTGAACCACGGATCTACTGGTTTCCGTCCAGTCGCTCTACCCTTGAGCTACCATGGTCAACGTGCCTTCCTGAATTTAATGTCAGGAAGGCACGTTGACCATGGTAGCAGGTACATTCATCCATCACAATTTGCTAGCTAACTTCAAAACTGTTTATTTTTTCTCTAACTCTACATTCAACTGTCTGTCGCTACCGGTAACGATTGGTTCCGAAGGTTTCCGAATCTCCACCGGCATCGGCTTCGGCTTCGCGAGTCTACCACCAGGGTGACAGTGCTTCCTCCTCAAGGCTGGTCGTCCCGAACAGCGCCTTCCTAGTGGGCCAGGCGATCCAGGTGTACCACCAACATCTTTCCTCGGGGCCCCTTCTGGATGCGGTAGACCACGCCGTTAATCCTCCTCACCACAAGGTACGGTCCTTGCCATGGCTGCTGAAGCTTCGGGCAGCGTCCCATGGTCCGGGTCGGGCGGTACAACCAGACCAGGTCACCTTGCTGGAACCCTTGGCTGTTGGCTTGCCTGTCGTATCGGGTTTTCATGCGGTCGCTCGCCTTCTGGATGTTCTGGCGAGCGATCTCGTGCATGTCGTGGAGGTGGTCCACCAAGTTCTCCACATCCCTCTAGAGTGGCCCCAAGTCTGCGTCCGCCAGCTGCTCCCTCCTCAGGCCTGCGCTATCCCAGCCATCCGCAGCCACTGCCGTGACTACTCGAACCGCTGCGGCACGCTTCTTCCCTTCCACTCTTGTGCATTGGCCGCACTCTTCTAGACAGGGTCTTCGGGACATAGCGTCCGCATTACCTTGGCTCTTCCCTCTGCGATGTTCCGAGATGAAGTCGTACTCCTGCTGCCTTTGGACCCAACGTGCTATCTGGCCTTCCGGTCGCGCCGTCACCATCACCTCGCTCCACGCGGGGACAACCACGTCTTCGTTCAAGATGACCCTGCAAATTCCAAGGCGCTCTTCTGGTTGACGGAGTATAACCTCTTCTCCGTTGAGCCTCAGGACCTTCCTGCCGACGTCGACCGTCGCCTCGTGGCTCCTGAGGGCATCCAGTCGCAGAATCACCTCCTCAGCCACCTTCGCGACGAACACCCATGGACGCGCGGCACTCCGTCCCAAGGTCAGCTCCAGCAGGGCCTCCTTCTCCACAGGCATGGTGTCGCCCGATGCCGCCACAAGCTCGTATGGTCGGCTCGACTTCCTCGTCGGCAAACTCTTTGCCACGTCAGGTCTGATGATGGTCACGGCCGCCCCAGTGTCCACTAGCACGCGGCACGGCTTTCCTCTTACCCAGCCGTCCGCGATGAGGTTGTCATCCATACGCCGGCTGACGGCGTGCAGTGTCACTCGAGGGGATGGTGGTGATGGCGCCGACGTGCCCCTCTCCATGCCGGCCCTTACTCGTTTTCCGGCTGCTCTTCCTAGTGTGGGCAGTCTCTCCGCAGGTGTCCGGGCTGTCCACACCCCCAACACAGGCCACTAGGTGTTCGCCGGCGGCCCTCAGCTGGTATTCTGTCTCCGGCGTAGCGGACACTCCTCGTTCTCGACGTCGGGATAGATGCTACTTTGGCCGCCTCCATCCTTAATGCCGCTGTCAGCGCCTCGTGGATGGTTTTATAATCGCCGAGCATTAGGCGCTGACGAATCTCCGTGTTCCGTACCCCGTCGACAAAATTGTAGGCGGCTTTCCGGGATACGAACTCCAGTGGCAGGTGAACCAAGGCCTTGCTAGCCAGCTGCTCAATCGCTATGGCGAACTCCTGCAGCGTCTACCCCTGCTGCTGCGACCTTGCCTTTAGCTGCCTGCGGTATGCTGCGGCTAAGCGGTGGTTCCCGAAGCGATTCTCCAGGGCCTCCCAGATGTCCTTGGGAGCCGCCGTCGTCTGCACCGCGTTCAGGATTTCCGCGGCCCGTCCCTGGAGGCTGGCTATTAACTGTGTGGCCACCTCCTCCGGTGACCATCTGTTGTGCTTGGCCACTGTGTCGAACTGGCGGCGGAAGACTTCAAACGTTGACGCGCCGTAATACTTGGGAGGTTTGACGCGCGCCGATGTTGTGTCACGTCCCGGTGCGTCAGCCTTCAAATCCTTCAGTCTCCTGCCGACGACGTCCTCCACCATGGCGTTCAGAGACTTGACGCTGCTGTCGGTCTTTCCCTCCAAGTTGTTTACGCGGTTCGCGAGGTCTTCGACGTCTTCAACCATGGCGTTCAGGGACTTGGCGTTATTGTCGGCCTTTTCCTCTAGGTCATTGAAGCGGTTCGCCAGGTTCTCGACGTGTTCGTCCACTTGGCCCATCCGCTTGCCCAGCTCCGTCACGTCATCCCTCACGCCGGCCAACTGTTCCTCAAATTTGGCGGCGAGGACCTCGTTCGCCTCCTTCCATTCCGTGGCCAGACTGTCGTTCGCTGCCTTCATTTCTGTGGTCAATTCGGTCTTTATTTCTTTCAACTCTGCGGCCAGGTTATTATTTGCCGCTTCTGTTTTTGTTGTTAACTCGTTCATCTTCGCGGCCAAGTTGTTATTTGCCGCTTCCGACTTCGCTGTTAATTCGTTCATCTACTGCAAAGGCATTTCCAATACCGATTCCCTGGCCATAATCTTCGGTGATGTTGTTGTCCCGCTTCCTGACACCAGTTGTGTCTTTGTGGGTTCGTGAAATGCTAAAACGAGGTTATAAAACACAAAAACTACACTTTCTTCTCCTAGCAAATACATTCGTCCATCACAATTTGCTAGCTACCCTCAAAACTGTTTATTTTTTCTCTAACCCTACATTCAACTGTCTGTCGCTACCGGTAACGATTGGTTCCGAAGTTTTCCGAATCTCCACCGGCTTCGGCTTCGTGAGTCTACCACCTGGGTGACATTATTATTATTATTATTATTATTATTATTATTATTATTATTATTATTATTATTATTATTATTATTATTATTATTATTATTATT
>CM060947.1:156020589-156095096 GCA_030765055.1 Mantis religiosa
TTTCTTATATGTTCTAAAACGTACAGTACAACTACGACAGTGGTTTCCTGAACATTTTAAAGTTCTTCAAGATATGTTAGTCTTTTATCCAAGAGAAAACAAGGAAATCTCCGTATTACTTAACTGGCAATGTTCTTTGTAGAAAATCCCAGTATCAATGTAGTAATAGGCAGTATCGTTTTTCTGGGGGAACACCGAGGGCAAAGAAGTATTTTACGTTGTTAGGTTTATCGATACTTAGATAAAAAGCTTGACACCGATTTATTTTACGGGCATAAATCTGGTTTTCGGATTTACTTCTCTTTTTTTTACGTTAGTAATCGCGATATGGACGTTGTTAGCGCAGTCTCTGAGAGATGTATGATCTGACTATTTACTTCCTGTTCCGTCATTCTTGCGCTGGTTTTATGAGTGACTGAAACGTGTATCACGCCTTTTTGCTGCATGTTAGTTTTGAGGAAGTAAGGTAACATGAGCAGCAAAATAACCTTTTATTTTACTTGTCGCCTGCATCTAAAAACTTAAAACTTCTAAATGGTAGTTCTGCGAGCAAACATTCAGAAACTGCGACGTTGTTAGTAGCTGATAAAGGTAAGAGTGAAAACCTGAACATTGAACACACGTGTGAAAATAAAGTAAACCAAGCGAATTAAACTGTGCCTGATAATAAGCCAAATAATATTCCATAAATTTGGGTTTCGGATCAAAAAGGTACATTTTGCAAAAGAAATGAGTGGCTAACCGTTTGAAATAAAATAGTTGTAAAATTTGCAAAGAAATGGAAAAGTTGGGTGTAGAACGTAATAAACAAGGTATGAACATTGCACAATCTTGGGCTACAGTCTTACTGTAGTAGTTTGGTGTTCCAAGTAAAGAACAGATGTTTACTTTGCGGTAAAAATGTATTTTAACATAAATTTCCGCTCATCAAACTGCAGCACGAAGGCCATCAACTCCCAGCTGCAACGAACCGAGCACTTAGGCATTGAACATAAAGAGATTGTGGCATCACTACAACGAAAGATGCACTGAGTGGAGACACAACTCACCGACTATAGTTGAGATAACCAATATAACTGCCAAAGGTATTTGTAACACGTTGTTGAATTGTTGAGTATCAATGGGATTTGTAATGGGGGTTCCTGGAAGAGAACTTTATTTCAGTTGCAACATAGGGAGCAGAATGGGAAGGAAAAAAGGAGTTGTGACAGTATTGAGACAGAATCTTTCTCAAGTTTGGGTTTGGCATAGTGCTAACCATAGACTTGAACTATCAGGTCGTGATGCAATTAAAAGACTTCCCATCACATATGAATCACTTCAGATCCTTCTTAGACAAGCTATATACTGTGTACAATCAGTCACCGAAGAATGCTGAGTTAAAATGCATGCAGAGCACCTCGAAATTGAATTTTTTCAAATAGAATCTTGGACATTAGATGAGTAACACCGAGCTCCAGCAGCGTGTCAGCAGTGTGGTAAAGCTTTATAGCTTTAGTTGCGCACTTCTCACCTGCCAAAGAAAATGAATGTAGCGAGTCAACTGACAGATGTATGTACGACTGTTTACTCGAGCGCATCATTAAAACTGGTTTCACTCTTGACTTAGCTTTAATGTGCAGTGCCCTTAAAGAGTTGTCAGAGGTACAGTCACGAGACATCACACTTTATTAGGCCCTACGGAAAATCAGAAATCCGCTGTTGGTCTTCGAAGAAAGGAAATGGGCAATGGTGCTCACTACTGTGAAGCCCTCAAAGCAGGAAAAGAGATAAACTTTAGAGGAATTAATTTGAAAAATTAAACGACAACAAGAAGTCTTGAGTCCGGCATATTTCATGATTGTCTAAAACAGAGGATGTAGAATCGTCTGTTGCAGTCGGAGGATATCGTATCTCTGAATGTGTGCAAGTGTTGGACTGTTAGCAATCTGATGTTCATCAAATTGGTTGGCCCTTCGTTGAAGTCGCTTCAACCTAGACTATAGACGCTCGTGGTTTATGAGAGGCAGATATCTCGCTACTGATACCAAGAGTAAGGTAGGAAGACGCGAAGACTACAGCAGCCATCAATTTATGTCGGTTTGTAAACTGTTATTATGAAAGGGTAGAGCCAGAATGAAAAATTCAATGCCATAGCCGGGATTTGAACCACGGATCTTCTGGTTTCCGTCCAGCCGCACTACCATTGTGCTACTATGGCCAACGCGCCGACATGACATTAAATTCTCCATCTGACTCATGTTTCTCCCGGTAAACCACTAGGAGTTCTCATAAACATATGAGACAACTACCTTGATGGCGACTTACTATGCTGTAAGTACTTTAAGGCCCGGGCTTTATAGTTCGGACCACTATTAGGTACAATTAATGGAAATTAATTGTTCTTTCACACTAGCCGTGTGTAGGACGCACTATGAAAGGGTAGAGCCAGAATGAAAAATTCAATGCCATAGCCGGGATTTGAACCACGGATCTTCTGGTTTCCGTCCAGCCGCACTACCATTGTGCTACTATGGCCAACGCGCCGACATGACATTAAATTCTCCATCTGACTCATGTTTCTCCCGGTAAACCACTAGGAGTTCTCATAAACATATGAGACAACTACCTTGATGGCGACTTACTATGCTGTAAGTACTTTAAGGCCCGGGCTTTATAGTTCGGACCACTATTAGGTACAATTAATGGAAATTAATTGTTCTTTCACACTAGCCGTGTGTAGGACGCACTATGAAAGGGTAGAGCCAGAATGAAAAATTCAATGCCATAGCCGGGATTTGAACCACGGATCTTCTGGTTTCCGTCCAGCCGCACTACCATTGTGCTACTATGGCCAACGCGCCGACATGACATTAAATTCTCCATCTGACTCATGTTTCTCCCGGTAAACCACTAGGAGTTCTCATAAACATATGAGACAACTACCTTGATGGCGACTTACTATGCTGTAAGTACTTTAAGGCCCGGGCTTTATAGTTCGGACCACTATTAGGTACAATTAATGGAAATTAATTGTTCTTTCACACTAGCCGTGTGTAGGACGCACTATGAAAGGGTAGAGCCAGAATGAAAAATTCAATGCCATAGCCGGGATTTGAACCACGGATCTTCTGGTTTCCGTCCAGCCGCACTACCATTGTGCTACTATGGCCAACGCGCCGACATGACATTAAATTCTCCATCTGACTCATGTTTCTCCCGGTAAACCACTAGGAGTTCTCATAAACATATGAGACAACTACCTTGATGGCGACTTACTATGCTGTAAGTACTTTAAGGCCCGGGCTTTATAGTTCGGACCACTATTAGGTACAATTAATGGAAATTAATTGTTCTTTCACACTAGCCGTGTGTAGGACGCACTATGAAAGGGTAGAGCCAGAATGAAAAATTCAATGCCATAGCCGGGATTTGAACCACGGATCTTCTGGTTTCCGTCCAGCCGCACTACCATTGTGCTACTATGGCCAACGCGCCGACATGACATTAAATTCTCCATCTGACTCATGTTTCTCCCGGTAAACCACTAGGAGTTCTCATAAACATATGAGACAACTACCTTGATGGCGACTTACTATGCTGTAAGTACTTTAAGGCCCGGGCTTTATAGTTCGGACCACTATTAGGTACAATTAATGGAAATTAATTGTTCTTTCACACTAGCCGTGTGTAGGACGCACTATGAAAGGGTAGAGCCAGAATGAAAAATTCAATGCCATAGCCGGGATTTGAACCACGGATCTTCTGGTTTCCGTCCAGCCGCACTACCATTGTGCTACTATGGCCAACGCGCCGACATGACATTAAATTCTCCATCTGACTCATGTTTCTCCCGGTAAACCACTAGGAGTTCTCATAAACATATGAGACAACTACCTTGATGGCGACTTACTATGCTGTAAGTACTTTAAGGCCCGGGCTTTATAGTTCGGACCACTATTAGGTACAATTAATGGAAATTAATTGTTCTTTCACACTAGCCGTGTGTAGGACGCACTATGAAAGGGTAGAGCCAGAATGAAAAATTCAATGCCATAGCCGGGATTTGAACCACGGATCTTCTGGTTTCCGTCCAGCCGCACTACCATTGTGCTACTATGGCCAACGCGCCGACATGACATTAAATTCTCCATCTGACTCATGTTTCTCCCGGTAAACCACTAGGAGTTCTCATAAACATATGAGACAACTACCTTGATGGCGACTTACTATGCTGTAAGTACTTTAAGGCCCGGGCTTTATAGTTCGGACCACTATTAGGTACAATTAATGGAAATTAATTGTTCTTTCACACTAGCCGTGTGTAGGACGCACTATGAAAGGGTAGAGCCAGAATGAAAAATTCAATGCCATAGCCGGGATTTGAACCACGGATCTTCTGGTTTCCGTCCAGCCGCACTACCATTGTGCTACTATGGCCAACGCGCCGACATGACATTAAATTCTCCATCTGACTCATGTTTCTCCCGGTAAACCACTAGGAGTTCTCATAAACATATGAGACAACTACCTTGATGGCGACTTACTATGCTGTAAGTACTTTAAGGCCCGGGCTTTATAGTTCGGACCACTATTAGGTACAATTAATGGAAATTAATTGTTCTTTCACACTAGCCGTGTGTAGGACGCACTATGAAAGGGTAGAGCCAGAATGAAAAATTCAATGCCATAGCCGGGATTTGAACCACGGATCTTCTGGTTTCCGTCCAGCCGCACTACCATTGTGCTACTATGGCCAACGCGCCGACATGACATTAAATTCTCCATCTGACTCATGTTATTATACTAGGTAATGCTAATTACAAAGTAATTTTATACCCGTTAACTCCAAGTACTAATATAAATTATTAGCTGTCCTTAAAACGCTTGTAATTGTCACTGTATTTTATCGAGTTGAGAGTACCCCCAAATATATTTTTAGAAATGGGGCGTTGGTAATAGATGATAAAATTTACGCCACATTAAATGATTTGAAGTAATAGACACTGTAACATTTCAAAGTTATGTTGTGGCTTATGAAGATGCTGGAGAGAAAATATATTTGCTGAAATATTAAAAATTGCAGTTTCCACAGTAGGTGTAATAAAAACAAACAGCGAAATAGATCGAAAGCGAGAGCATTGCATTCCATTTTGGCAATACGATTCGCACTTGTAAAGACAGGAACATATTGATGCAACCGTGATTTACCCAAGGTTATAATGCCGTTTTTGTGGTGCTAACTGTCGCAGACGGATGCACCTGAGCGTGTTTACGTCAGCATACGTGTTGCCTAGTGATACGTCTTATATGTGTTTTTCTAATACTGATAGTAATAGTAGGCTCATTGTATATTGACGCCTGATACTACATACGACAGAAATATATAATGGAGAACCATCCAACGACTTTAGTTGTTAGTTTTGTTGAACGTGATATTATTCGACCGACTGCATATGAAATTCATGAACGAAATTCATTCAGTGTATCCACTATGTCACAAAACCACTTACTAATATTTGCAAAGCCTCACTGGAAACAGGAAGCATTCCAAATGTGTTTAAGATAACTAAAGTCAAACCCCTAGTCAAGAAGGGAGAAAATACCAATGTGGAAAATTGTAGGCCCATTACCTTATTATCTGTATTTTCAAAACTCCAGGAGAAAATGATGCACAGTACAATAGGTCTCTTCTTAGAAAAGCATAAGATCATATCACAAGCTCAATTTCGCTTCAGAAAGGGAAAATCAATTGCAGATTTTTCTTTTATAAAATATATCCTGGAAGCAAAAGACAAAAAAGAACATGTAGTAGGCTTGTTCCTAGATTTAACTAAAGCATTTGATACAGTTGATCATACTATTGTTTTAAAGAAGTTAGATGCTTATGGTGTTAGAGGACTAGCTAACAAATGGTTCGCTTCTTATCCTGGAAATAGGTACCAGATGGTTGAATTAGATAGTGCTTATTCAAATCCTGCTCCTATAAAATCTGGCATTCCTCAGGGATCCATTTTGGGACCTATCCTATTTCTAATTTATATAAATGATCTTCCAACTTACCTATTACCGATCAACATTATTCTCTATGCAGACGATACAAACCTTATTTTCAGAAATAATGATGAGAGATCTCTGCAGGAAGAAATCAATTATATCATTACGGAATTGGAGAAATGGAAGACTAATAATAAACTTCATATAAATATAAGTAAGAAAGTAACTCTTAAATTAAATAAAAATTGGGAGTACCTAATCCTGTTTCAGTCTCAATATTTAATACATTGGTAGGTGAGAACCCGTACACCAAGTTCTTGGGGATCATCATTGATACCCAGCTTAACTGGACACAGCATGTCAACTTTCGTGGCAACAAATGAAGCCATATATGTTATGCTATAGGGTTGCTAGCTAAAATATGGAACTTAGATGTCCTAAAAGTAGTGTATTTTGGCTATGAGTACTCAGTATTGAAATATGGAATTCCCTTTTGGGGATCTTCCAGTAACTCCATTAAGGTGTTCAAATTACAAAAAGAAACAATAAGATTAATCAAACAAGTGAAACAATGTACTCCAAGTATACCATTTTTTTCAGATCTAAAAATTCTACCCTTAACATGTATTTATATCTTAGAAACCGTTTCATTCATTCATGAAAATAAAAAAATCTTTAAGCTTAACAATGAATATCATTCATAAAATATTCGAATAGCAACTTCTATCCATCTCCAACAACATAATTTAACGAAAAGTATGTGTTCAGTTTCCCATAAAGGTGTTAACTTGTGTGATAAAATTCCAGACATCACCAAAGTTCTGCAGATCAAACCGTTTACAAATAAAGTTAAAAACGTACTCTTAAAATATATGTTTTATTCAGCTGATGAATTCATGAATACCAAATTTTGTTTACCATTTGCACTAAATCACCTGTTTATTTAGTGTTAGAAATTAGTAAATAACTTGTACCTTTGAACTTTTTTGTTTCATGAATCCTGTTTATCTGGGAGATGCACTCTGTCTCAAGAAGAAGCCTGACGACAAACTCCAAGACCAAGATTACACTCCAGATCATCTATATTTTGCAATGTATGTAGAAATTTCCATTGTATACCTGACTGAGGTTTTTCCGAGGTTTCTCTTAATGCAAAACTGTTATTTCTTAAACTTTTTTTTAAATACTGTAAATATGATAATATTTGACTTTTTTTTTAAGAAATCCATATTCTGTATGAATTTTGTTGGTGAATAAAAATCTGAATCTGACTCTGAATTTTCGACACACTAAAATTAGATGAAAATGACGTCACAGGTTTGCAGGTAAATGGAATTTCTAGACAAATTTTTAGTCAATGTACAACGCCAGAGCTCGACACAAGAATACCGACACAGTCAAATGGGGAAGCTAGTTTTCAACTGTCAAATGGGCGGCGCACTAATGTGATTATTAATGTAGCTGAATTTGGAAGACTTGTAGTGGAAGTGACTTGAATTAGTGAGTGACTTGAATTTCGGCAGTAGGAAGTTTATGGTAGCTTTGGAGCCCTACGGTGCTGTGTCACAGGTGAAGGAAGATGTTTCGAATGAGACATTTCGTTACAAGGTTTCTAATGGGGTTCGTTGCGTTACTATGCTCCTAAAAAGCATATTCCTTCGTTTTTGAATATTGATGGTTACTCCGCATTGGTGAGTTGCCCCGACCAACATATCACTTGTACCATTTTTTTTAATTTACGTCCTCCAACGTTAAGTCACATCGGACGATGAATGAAATGGGTGAAATGATGCTCAAATGAGCCCGGGGTCCATAGAGCTTAGAGTTATCCGACATTCGTCTTTCAGGGTAAGGGAAAACTCCGGAAAAAGCCTTATCCAGATAACTCACCCTAACCGAGATTCGAACTCGGGACCTCTTGAACGTGAGGCAGACATGCTATCCCCACGCTACCAAGGCGAGCCCATTTGCCATGAAGCTGGTCATTTACGTAATCAGTTTCTCCGCAGATTCGTTCCTATAATACTGAATACTGCTTCGGAGCCTGCTACATGGGCCAAGCTTGTAGTGAGGAATTTGCCAAACCACGTATACCGTTAACCTCAGAGGAACGGACCGTTACCATTGAGTGCCAGTTATGACCCAAAGCACAGAGCAAGAGGAAGGTGAGCAGACCAGGGTGGCTACAGATTTTCCAACCATCATACAGCCAGAAGAATATAAGTGTAGTCCGGAAGTGCCTGCTGTTACTTTGGAACACTCTGCGCCAATGTGTACTGTTGTCTCTCCAACCAGTATGAAATCACCTCTGATAGCCAAGGAGATAAGCAAGGAATGTGCTATAAACGAGTTGGAGAAAGAAGCAACTGTGGAGACCCAACTGCAAGCAAAGGATCCTGTTTCACCAAAAATTGACATACCACCGTCTTCGACGTTTCGGAAGAGGAAATGGAATTTGAGGATTTAGTGTGTCTGCGTGAATTGGAGGCCAGGAGTAAGTTGCATGGTGGGAGAGTGAGTCGACGTGACCCGCGATTGGAAAAACGAAAAAAGACTACACAAGTGCGTAAGGAGAAGTCACCTACATTAACGGCTAAAAAGACTCATACATCTGTGGAACAGTGACTGAATGGTTGACTACGTGGTGAACAAATGCTGCCTTCAACGTTCCTCTTTATGGTGGTGATTTTTCAGACGTTTACCACGGTGAATGTAAATTGTTTATATGGTAGGACTAAACAAGCCTTGGTACGGGATTTTACATTTGATCACGACCTTGATCTTTTGTTTTTGCAAGAGAACAATGAACCACACTTAAACATTTTTGGCGCAAGGTACAATTTTGTTCCCACTGTTGGTGAGGAGAAACGGGGCACCACCATCGTTTATCGCTCGTCTCTTGGGGTACAGTTGACGGAAAAGCATGCCAGTGGCCGAAATACTTCATTATTAATGGATAATAATATATTACTAGTCAACGTATATTTAACTTTAGGTTCCAACAGACGAAAGGAAAGGGGAGACTTTTTTTGCCACAGAGCAGCCTTTCCTTTTTGCACCACCGGTACGACAAATTGATATTTGGAGGGGATTTTAATCGTATGCTCGGTGCTTAAGACCAAACTCAAAATTACGTACCGTTCCCTATGTTAGACGGCATTTACTAATCCTTGGAGCTGCAGGATGCCTGGAAACATCTATATGACACCTATGTTGAAAATACCGTTCACCGAAATACTACGGCTTCCAGAATCGACAGAATTTATAATGGTGCCACCATGAAGCAGCAGATCCGCTGTGTGAGGGTGCAACCCGCTGATACATACCACCCGGACACCGATAATGGGCAGAAGTTATTGTAAACTAAACAGCGAGCTCCTCCAGGATGGTTCGATCTGAGAAAAGCTTCGGCTGTGGTGGAGGAAGTGGACGCACACTGCTCAAAGCAGGTCTCCCAGTTTGCTGTAACAATGGTTATATACGGTCAAACCTGCCATCCGTAATTTTAATAAAGGTGAAGGTATTGAGAGGGTGAAAGTGTGACATCAGCGGTTGAATTATTACTATGACCTGCTAAATGACTTGTATCAGCAATAGTGTGGTGGCCGGAATGTGACGCAGCATATTGCAGCAGTCAGGAAAAAGCTTTGTTGTTTATAAGAGGAACTTAGCCGGGGGAGCACAAAAACCGGTCGGAAGACCCCTCGGTGCAGGACGAAGCGAGAACTTCCCTGTATCATTTAGCGTCCGAAAAGCATTCAGGGACACCGAAATATCTTTGCAAGTTACGTTCATCGAGAGGGAACTTACTGCTGACTTCCCGAGATATATTAACGGAGGTTTAGACACAGATTTGCAGCAGTTGATGTCAACAAAGCAGTGCAGGAATATGTCTACACGCTAACTGAACCACTTGTGACGCCGGAGATGAATGTGAACTTGAGTGAAGAAATAACGGAAGCAGAATTGTGCACACCGTTAGCGTCGGCCAGTATGGTCTCTGCAGCTGGACCCAACAGGATTGGTTATAAGTTCTACCGCGACAATTGCAGTATAGTGAAAGATACGAGGGCTGTTCAATAAAGAATGATAACATATTTTTACAACCAACCTTTACTCATCCTCATAATTTTGATGGGCCTTCTCAAAATGGTCTCCCCTGAATGCGATGCACTTGTACCAGCCTTTCTTCCAGTCTTCAAAGACATGCTAGAAACCATTTTTAGAGAACCTTCAAAATCGCCTCCGCAGCCTTCACCACAGCCTCTGTTGATAGATAATGCCTCCCGCGAAGGAGTTTCTTCAAGTTAGGAAGAGAAAAAGGTCACATGGGGCTAAATCCGGACTATAGCGAGGGTGAGGGATGCACTTCCGGTTGATTCTTGCAAGATATTCAGCAACAACATTGGCAATATGCGGCTGCGCTTTATCGTGATGCAGCATCCAGCCTACTTCACGGAAATGTGGTCTTTTGCGCCTGATATGGACTTGCAATATTTTCAGGATATCCCTATACAGTTACTGATGTGTGTGCAGGTACAATATGCTGATACACCATTCCAAAAATATCAAAGAATGTGATGACAGTAACTTTCCTAGCAGAAGCAACCACTTTTTCTTTTTGGGGGTTGGTGATGAAGGAGATTTCCACACTGAGCTTTGCTGTTTCCTCTCAGGATCAAAATGATAAAACCAAGTTTCATCAGCAGTAATTACGTTTAAAATAAACTCCGGATCTTCCTCTAACATCAACTTAAACTGCACGCAGACCTGCATGCGAATGTCCTTTTGTTCGGGAATCAACATTCTTGGAACCCATCGCGCACAAACACGTCTCATTTGTAATGCTTCTGTCACCAACGTGTGGGTGGCACACAATGAAATGTTCACTATTTCAAAAAGTTAATTAGTCGATCCTCTTTCACAATGGCAGCAGCAGTGTTGATATTTTCTTCCGTAAGGGCGGTAACTGGACCACCGGGTACACGTTCCTTTGAAATTGATTGTCTCCCCTCTTTAAAGATTTTAAACCACCTTCGAGCTGTGCTGTAGGGAAGAACGGACTCTCTATAGGCCTCCTGTAACATTGTATAGGCCTCAACTGAAGATTTGTTGAGACGAAAGTAGAATTTCAAAGCCGCATATTGTTCCTCGCCTGCTACCTCCATTGCAGTGGTAGGCAATACTGAACATATCTGAACTTGCCTGGTTCTCACAGGCGGCAATTAGGAGTACCAACATTGAAACTACTATGGCGTGTTTGTTTCACATTAAGCTAACAGAATATCATATGACTGAATTTAGTGCGACAAATTATGACCGTAAAAAATTATGATCATTCTTAATTCAACAGCCCTCGTATTTTGCTTGGTGTAATGTTGGAGTTACAGCGAGGTCCGGGAATCATGTACGGATTTAATGAGGGCGTCATTGTATTCATGGTCAAATATGCGGCAGCCCTGGATGTGAACGATTATCGTCCAATCTCGCTTTCAAATGCAGATTACAATTTATATACCAAGATTATCGCCAACAGGCGACAGGATGAAGAGATACCTGTCTGACATTATCAGACTTTGGTATTCCAGATAGGACGATTACGCATATCCTAAGTACGTTGAGAGATACCATTATTGATGCGAGCCCACTCCTGCTGTACAGGTAGCAATCTCGGCGTTGGAATTTGCCACAGCATTTGACAAAATCAATCACGGTTATCTATGGGTGTGTTACGACGCTTTGGATTCTCTGCCCCAGTTTTGAATGTCCTACAACGCCTCTATGCAACTGCATATTCCAGAATCCAAGTAAATGGATTTTTGACGCAGCCAGTGTTTATAGAACACTCAATTCAACATTATTGCAATATGAGGGTGCATCAGGGACTTTGATCAATTGCAGTAAATCACATATCCTGGCCTTGAATAACAGGAGATGGAGGAGGCTGGGTTTACACATCAGTCCCAAATTAAGGTCCTAGTTCTACTTCTCACATCCGGGCTCGAAGACTTAATCGCACTGAACTGAAGAAAAATTGTTAACCACTGCCTTTATACACTGATCTCGTAGTTGACAAGGAATTCGAATTTTGTGCAGAAAATCTGGCATGTGAGTACCTTTGTGCTGGCGAAGCTGTAGTATGTGGTGCTGGCGCAGATGGCGCAGATATGGTAGCTCCTGCAGCCTTTCGGCAGGTGCGAAGGGATTATGAGAGTTTTGCCTTTTACTGAAATGGCAACAAAAATGTTGACTTCTAAAACCATATATAAGGAATTATTAAAGAATTTCGTGACAGTGCCGGCGATTGTTCTCAAGTACCCCAATACTCCATGGAAAAATATACGGTAACCCTTCGGCTATCGTATTTTACCAGTGGACTGGAAAGTAACCTTGTATCGATTTGTAATCGAAATCATTTCCACGGAAGCTAAGAACTATAAACACAATATAGTGCCTGCGCCGTGGTGTAAACATTGTGGACAAGTAGATACGTAACGCTACAGAATCACCAGCTGTGTACTACTGGTACGTGACATCTATAAATGGACCAAGAAACAGACGGGACACACGTAACGTCAGAAAATTCTGTAACCTCAGTTTTGTTATCTTGGAACTTACAGAAGGGAGCAACAGAGCACCCTCCAGAAATGGTTGACTTTTAGCTTCTACCATTACTGTCTTAGTTTCGAGCAACCGGCTTTAATAGACTTTAAAACATGGCTAAGGCAGAAAGATACCGAATGAGACGACATCCTCCCATACGGAAGCTCTTGAATGCGCATTTGGACTTTAATTTATGAGAGATTAAAAAAAGGACTGCTTTTTTCCAAGTTTTCTACTTTAGCTTATACATCCAGTGTACAATAACATTTATTCAATAAAATTTTATGTCCTATTGTATACTTATTGAGATAATTTGAATAATTCGATTTAATTCAAATCTTGTCACAATTAGATTGGAGCAAATGATTCTCTATTGTTTGTATCTATTAAGAGAGAATAAATAATTAAAGAAATTGACGATGATGACACAATATAATTGTTACATTTGCTTCCAGAGGCACGTTATTGTTAGAAGCCCTTAAGTTTGAAACATCATATAGGTATGCGTTACATAACCGGGATTCCAATTTTATCAAAATGGTTATACTGCGGGAAAGAATTTTTGCGGAACTTGTTAATCCCGGTGCTTTTTGAGGAAGGACCGGTGCGTTTTCATTTTCCTGGTTCCTGATAACCTAGGTAATGCAAGTGTTATTTAGCCAGGCTGTATTATTGTGCTGCTCGAATGGTTACCATGACCTTACGTTTGTTAATAGAAACCTGTCAGATAATGCACTGTTTACTCCAGGTGTACATAACATCTATCCGTCACTTGTGATTCCTGCACATTCCATTGCCTGAGGTCATTCCTTCATTGGTGTTTAGCACATGTACAGGAAGCGTGGCAGTTCCCCTCTAACTCTTTCGAGAATAATCAGTCCGTTAATTGAGAGGTTTCTATTAAGAAATACAAAGCCAGGGTAACCGTTGGAACAGCGCGAGTATACGTGTTACAATATACATATTGTCACCCAATTATCGGAAGGCCGACCAACTGACAGCTGAGTGGGGGACAGGAGGCATTCAGGCCACGCCTACCCATTTATCTTTTGGCGCTAACGGAAGGGATGTTTGGGAGGGTATCGCAGGCCACCGTGCCGTCTCTTCCCCCCCTGACTTCTGGAACAACCAGGATCTAACCCAGAACCTTCTAGAATGGCCAGTTGGTCTATATAAGCGACGCGTTGGGCTGGAGGAGAGTTCAGTTCTTGGCGAGCAGCCATGAACGGCGCAGTGCTAGCGAACGGACTGGAAGACTGTGAACGTGCATCAGAGGAGTTTTTAGTCAGCTCTGGAGTGCAGGGTTACGCAATAGTAAGTGCGGAGTGGACCTGTGACACACGAACTGAAAGATTGTAATTGTGTGCGCTACGTAATTCTATGTAATCGGCAAGTATTCCAACTGAATTCGGTGGATATAAAGAACATTTTGAGTCTGTGCAATTGGACTTTTAATTTCAAGAACCCACAAAGTCACAACTGGTGTCAGAAGTGGGATAATGGCCATGGAAGCGGCATTGGAAAAGATTTTAGAGTAGATGATGGAAATGAAGGCCGAACTGACCACGGAAATGAAAGCAGCAAGTGACAAACTCGCTGCGAAAACAGAAGCGGCAAATAACAACCTGGCCGTGGAGCTGAAAAAAATGAAGACGGCTAACGACAACCTCCCCGCCGAGCTGAAGGAAATAAAGACGGCGAATGACAACCTCGCTGCGAAGATTGTGGCTGCAAACAACAAAACTGGCCATGACACGGAAACTAAGGTTGCGAGCGAGGCTCTCGTCGTCAAATTTGAAGAACAGTTGGCCAGCATGAGGGATAACATGACGGAGCTGGGCAAGCGGATGTGCCAAGTGGACGAGCGCGTCGAAGACCTGGCGAACCGCTTCAATGACCTAGAGGCAAAGGCCGACAGTAACGCCAAGTCCCTGAACTCCACGGTGGAAGACGTCGAAGACCTTGCGAACCGCGTAAACAACCTGGAATGAAAGGCCGACAGCAACATAAAGTCCCTGAACGCCATGGTAGAAGACATCGTCGGCAGGAGGTTGAAGGACATGAAGGCCGACGCGCCGGGACGCGACACAATATCAGCGTCTTCCGCCGACTGTTTGACACGGTGGCCAGGCATAACAAGTGGTCACCAGAGAAAGAGGCTGCACAGCTAATAGCCAGCCTCCAGGGACGGGCCGCGGAAGTCCTAAACGTGGTCGAGACAGTGGTGGCTCCCAAGGATATCTGAGAGCCCTGGAGAACCGTTTCGGGAAGCACCGCCTGCCCACAGCCTACCGCAGTCAGTTGAAGACATGGTCGCAACAGCCAGGGGAGACGCTGCAGGAGTTTGCCCTGGCGATTGAGCAGCTGGCTAGCAAGGCCTTGTTTGACCTTCCACCGGAGTTCGTATCCCGGGAAGCCACTACGCCTTTGTCGACTGGGTACGAGACACCGAGAAACGTAAGCGCCTAATGCTCGGCGACTACACAACCATCCACGAGGCTCTGACACAGCATTGAGGATGGAGGCGGCCGAGGTGTCGTCTAACCCGACGTCGAGGACGAGGAGTGTGCGCTACACCGGAGACAGAAGGCCAGCCGAAGGACGCCGGCGAAGACCTAGTGTGCTGTGTTGGGGATATGGACATCCGGGACACCTAGAGAGCGACTGCCCAAACCAGGGAGAGCAGCCGGGAAACGAGTAAGGGCCTTCGTTGCGAGGGGCACGTCGGTGCCATCACCAGCATCCCCTCGAGTGACACTGTGCGCCATCAGCCAGCAGATGGACGACAGCCTCATCGCAGATGTTTGGGTGAGTTGAAAACCGTGCAGCGTGCTGGTGGTCACCGGGACAGCCGTGACCGTCTTCAGACCCGTCAAAGCCAAGGGTTTGCCATCCATTAAGCCGAGCCAACCATAGCAGCTGATAACGGCATCGGGCGACACATTGCATGTGGAGAAGGAGGTCCTGCTGAAGCTGACCTTGGGACGGAGTGCCGTGCGTCTGTGTGTGTTCGTCGCGATGGTGGCTGAGGAGGTGATTCTGGGACTGCATGCCCTCAGGAGCTTGGAGGCAACGGTCGACGTCGGCAGGAAGGTCCTGCGGCTCAACGGAGAAGAGGTTATACTCCATCAATCCGAAGAGCGCCTTGGGATCTGCAGGGTCGTCTTGAACGAAGACGTGGTTGTCCCCGTGAAGAGCGAGGTGGTGGTGACGGCGCAATTGGAAGGCCAGAGAACCAGGAACATGATGCTGGACCAGAAGACGCCTGTACAAGGACTATTTGTAGCCAGGGCATCGTTGCCTTGCCGGAGGAGGTGCCAGTGAGACTGCTAATTCCAACGGACACCGATCAAGACGTCCAGGCCGGGACGGAGTTGGGAACGTTTGTGCCCGTGGTAAGCGTAACAGCAATCGACAAGACACAGGAACTGGTGCCGACGCAACACCTGGGGCCCCGGCTAGGAGGCCTACTGGACAGGGTGGCCAACCACCTGACCACAGAGTAGCTGGAGAAATTTCGACAACTTGCTAGACGATACCAGCGCGTCTTCAGCCTAGGTAGCAGTGACTACGGCCGCACGGATAAAGTGCCTCACCGCAACGACACTGGGGACGCCCGGCCTCTTCGGCGACCGCCTAGACGCATTCCGCTGGCGAAGCAAGGGCGGTACGCTGGAGGACATGAGATCCAGGGGAGTGAGTGAAGAGTCTGACAGCCCTTGGTGTTCCCCTGTAGTCTTGGTGACAAAGAACGGCGAGCTACGCTTCTGCGTGGACTACCGGAAACTCAACGCTGTCACCCGGAAGGACTGTTTCCCCTTACCCCGGATTAACGACACCCTGGACACGCTAGCTGGTGCACGGTGGTTCTCGACCCTGGACCTGAAGTCGGGCTACTGGCAGCTAGCTCTAGACCCGAGAGACAAGGAGAGGAGCGCATTCTCGACAGGCCAAGGGCTCTGGCAGTTCACAGTTATGCTCTTTGGCCTCTGCAACGCACCAGCTACCTTCCAACGCCTCATGGATCAGTGATGAGGGGACTGACTTACGACACCTGCCTGCTATACCTGGACATTATCTTCGGTAAGACTTTTGAAGACCATCTAGGGAATCTGAGTAAGGTGCTACAGAGACTGCAGGCAACCAACTTGAAGCTTAACGCGAAGATGTGCCAGCTCTTCCGCAAGGAAGTCAACAACTTGGGCCACCTAGTCTCAGCAACCGGAGTGGCCACAGATCCGGAGAAGACACAGGCTGTGAGAGATTGGCCTACCCCAAAGGATAAGAAAGAGTTGCGCAGTTTCCTGTGGCTACGCAGTTAATACCGACGCTTCATAACTCCAACATCGCCAAGTCCCTCACCCGCCTGACAGAAGAACACCGGCCTTATGTGTGGACGGAGGACGCCGAAGACGTTTTCCAGCACCTGAAGAAGACCCTATGCAGTGCTCCAATTTTGGGATTTCCACAACCAGGAGGCGCTTTCGTTGTAGACCCCGACGCCAGCGACCACCGTATTGGAGGCGTCCTATCTCAAATCCAGGACGGCCACGAGCGGGTGATAGCCTACTACAGCAAGACGCTATCCAGGGCAGAGAAGAACTCTTGCGCCATCCGGCGAGAATTATTGCCGGTAGTAAAGACATTGGAACACTTCCACAAGTACCTGTACCGTCAGCCATTCCACCTGTGGAATGACCATTCCGCCCTAACCTGGCTATTGAGCTCTAAGAACCTGGAAGGCCAGACAGCACGTTGGGTCCAGAGGCTGCATCGGAACATCCCGCGGAACATCGCAGAGGGAAGAGCCACGGTAACGCGGACGCTATGTCCCGAAGACCCTGTTCTGAAGAGTGCGGCCAGTGCACAAGAGTGGAAGAGAAAGTGTGTGGCGCAGCAGCCTGAGTAGTCACGGCAATGCCTGCGGATGGCTGGGATAGCTCCGGCCTGGGGAGGAAGCAGCTGGCCGACGCAGACTAGGGGCCACTCTTGAGAGAATTGGAGGCAGGGACAAGACCGACCAGGAAGGATATCGAACCGAGGAGCGCCTCATACAAGTCGTACTGGGCCCAATGGAACTCGCTGAAGATCAGAGAGGTCGTGCTGTTCCGGGTATGGAAATCACCCGATGTTAAGACGCAGAGAGAGCACTTGGTGCTTTCCCGGTGTAAGGTCCTGGAAGTCTTGGAGGAAGTGCAAGCTGATTTTTCAGGAGGACACCTGGAGCGAACCGAACGATTGGCAAGCTACGGCTGCGCTACTACTGTCTGAGGCTCCGAGCAGACGCTGAGAGATGGTGCCGTCAATGTCCTGTGTGCGCGGCGAGTCGCGGTCTCCAGACCAAGAGCCGGGGTCACATGCAGCAGTACAACGTCGGAGCTCCATTCGAACGGATCAGTGTCGACATAGCTGGGCCATTCCTAGTGCCCGACCTTGGCAACAAGTACCTAATGGTGGTCGTGGACTACTTCACCAAGTGGCCGGAGGTATATGCCTTTCGGAGCCAAGAGGCAAAGAAAATCACAGACTGCCTCGTGGAGCAAGTGTTCTGCCGATTTGGGGTGCCGTTAGAGCTGCACAGTGACCAGGGTACCAATTTTGAGTCCAACCTAATGAAGGAGGCACGACAAAGGCTTGGGGTGAACAAGACCAGCACGGCGGCTCTACACCATCAGTCGGATGGCATGGTCGAAAGATATATCAAGACCTTAGAGGAACACCTGAGGAAGGTCGTGGCCAGCCATCTGCGAGACTGGGACATCAAGATGCCACTGTTCTTGCTGGCCTACCTCTCGTCAACACACGACACCACGGGGATGACGCCAACCAGCTTAATGTTCGGACGAGAGTTACGTCTACCTTGTGACCTGGCTTTTGGTAGCCCTCCGGAAGCGAAACAGCCAGCGACCGAGTATGTGGAGAACCTGATGGACCACCTCCACGGCATGCACGAGATGTCTCGCCAGAACATCCAGAAGGCGAGCGACCGCATGAAGACCCAATACGACAGGCAATCCAACAGCCAGGTGTTCCAGCAGGGTGACTTGGTCAGGTTGTACCGCCCTACCCGGACCAAGGGACGCTGCCCGAAGCGTCGGCAGCCATGGCAAGGACCGTACCGGGTGGTGAAGAGGATTAAAGACGTGATCTACCGCATCCAGAAGGTGCCCCGAGGAAATATGTTGGTACACCTGGATCGCCTGGCCCGCTACGATGGTGCTGTTCGGGACGACAAGCTTCGAGGGGTGAGCAGTGTCACCCAATTATCGGAAGGCACGACCAACTGACAGCTGAGTGGGGACAGGAGGCATTGAGAGCACGCCTATCCATTTGTCTTGTGGCACTAACTGAGGGGATGTTTGGGACGGTATCGCAGGCCACTGTGCCGTCTCTTTCCCCTCCCCCTGACTTCTGGAACGACCAGGATATTTAATCTAACCCGGAACCTTCTAGATTGGCCAGTTGGTCCAATATACGCGACGCGTCGGGCTGGAGTAGCGTTCAGTTCTTGGCGAGCAGCCGTGAAGAGCGCAGTTTTAGGGAACGCACTGGAAGACAGTGTGCATGCATCAGAGGAGTTTTTAGTTAGCTCTAGAGTGCAGTGTTACGTAATTGTGAGTGCGGAGTGGACCTGTGACACACGAACTGGTAGTTTGTAATTGTTTGCGCTACGTAATTCTATGTAATCGGCAAGTGTTCTAACTGTAATTCGGTGGATATAAAGAACATTTTGAGTTTGTGCAATTGGGCTTTTAATTTCACGAACCCACAAAGTCACTATATGATTTGATGTAGCTGTAAGCTCTAGAAG
This sequence comes from Mantis religiosa, assembly GCA_030765055.1. Lineage (NCBI taxonomy): Eukaryota > Metazoa > Arthropoda > Insecta > Mantodea > Mantidae > Mantis > Mantis religiosa. The sequence continues at coordinate 156,039,980 of CM060947.1, forward strand.
GAAAATATGAGTATAAGGAGTATGATTTATCCCTCCTGAATACTGACCCAAATTGTTTCTATAAAAGGGGGGATGTACTATTAAGGTGTTAAACTAGTGTTTTCACTTTAATATTTCGTATCGACTCAGGTATCGATTGCTCCGTTAGGGATCGAGAATTGAAAATGCATCCAGAAATAAATATCTGAATGTAATTATTGTACATAGTTCATAATCAGTAGAGGAATAGAATGTTAAGAGATGATGCTCTTGTAACACATAGTCGTGTATAAGCACGGGCAAAATCGAAGCAATTAGAATTTTACTTGGGAGGCATGTGGTCCTCTGTGCAAAGAAGCGGGTGTTTCAAGGTTAGTTGTGATTGCGACAAGTATAATAAAATTATAAATTGCAATGTCTTCATGGGATTCACCGAAAGGAAGTATGGTTAGATGCATTAAGTGAACATCCTCATTGAAAAATGCAGCAACTTATTGTACATGCTGACTACCAGGTATTTCATATTGTATTTCAGATATTGATTATTGATGCTGGACAGCGTAAGCTTTTATATTTTATTTAGATAGACAGAACAGTAAGGAATTATACATCAGAAAACTTGTAGGGAAGTAATAAACGTAATATATAAACGTATGAGAAATATTTAATTATTTGCCTTACAGCGTTACTGGTTTTAATGCAAAGTTTATCGCTTCTATCATGTTTCCAATTATGCAGTGTACGTTAATGTGAATACGAATATAGGTTATAGTTTTTGAAGATAGACATCGCAGCATTTAAAACATGTTATTGGGCATTTAGGCTTGGTATGTGATTAAACTAATGCTACCATTGGTTTCACTACTAATATGTGAAAAATATTTGGATTAGCGAGTATAGAGTAGCTGTACGAGCTGTATAATAATCTCCAGTATTAGGGATACTTTAAGCATAAGATTTTGCCAGGACGAAAATTAGCATTAAGGTTATATTAAAGAGAAAGAAAAAAATTACTAATCTAACCTAACCTCTTGTGAGTTAGAAACCTAAGCTGATATAGTCAGTCCCAAGCATGGTTAAGGAATGCACGTTCGCGTAGGTCGCGTACTTTGGTGTAACTGCTGGCTCCTAATTAATGTATGTTTATATGTAAAAAGAACTAAAGGTAAAGATAGAACCGCGAGTAGTATCGAGATTTTGCCAACCTCGGAAACAAAAACACAAACTTTTAGCGATCATCGGAATTATAGAAGCAGAAATGTTTGGAATTAGACAACCTAATCTAGGCACACAAGAGTTACAATTTCTTACATTTACCAATGTACTTTTCTTAATTAGCACCATTACGCTTTCCTTTTTAACAAAATCTAACTTGCGCAAGAACAAAGTACACAATAAACTACGTCTTAACAAATGTGGCACAAATGTCCTTCATTAATAACCCCATGTTTCATTAGTAAATCCACTAAATAATCTTAGGTTTTTGCATCTACACATTGCCTTATGACAGTAAATATAGGTCAACACAACCTGACTACAACATTCTCACAGTTGTACTATGCCATACATAATGTAGTATGTGAATGAAACACAATAATACAAAATAATGATAATAAGCAACATAGAACACAGCCATTCTAGCATATTTTAGTTATTGCTCTTAGGTTGATATTGAAGGAAAGTGGCATCATAAAGTGATATTACAACATAATTTCAGATAAAACAAATACTTGCTAAAAATGTTATGTGGGAGTATTTATTACCAGTGTGAAAAGTTCTGAAATGTTATCCAAATGTGTTATAAAATTACTGGTAGTGGCTACTAAATGATATAGTTACCTTTTGGCCCAGTTACTGAAGAATGTTGAAAACTAAACCTTAACCTTCCATGAATCAGAAACCCAAGCTTATAATTATAAATACACATTATAGCACTTTTATGGACAGCACATGAGTGAAGTGAGCATGCTTTGGTGTATATTCAAAAGTTGGGTGAGTTCCTGGGTATTGGCAGCACTGCAGAATATGGATATATGAGTATATGAGTACAATTTATTGCACTTCTCTCAAATTTACTGAATAATGACAATGATCATTTAATGGTTATTTTTTACTAGTTCTGACAAAAGCTATGGTAAAAGTGAAAGAGAAGCTTTTGGCATGTTGTTTCTGGTTCACATCTCTTCTAGAATCTGAAACCTGCCTGTCCTGTTTAGGATGTTTTGTTTTACAGTAAAATGATAAGTAAAGACATCAGACATGACCATGTTCTCACTACTGAGATGTGCAATGGGGACTGCCAGCCTAAACAAGAAGTGAAATTTGCTGTGTTTTCATGTATCATATAGCTATGTTCTGCTGTTACAGTCCGGTTCTTATAAAAATCGTCCCTCGTGTGCGCTTTGCAGCTTAGGACCTTCATTGCTTTGCATTTGCGTGACAGCTTGAGGTAGCAAGTGCTAATTATCAGAAAACTTGGAAATGATAGGTGCTTGCTGCAACATATAGTAGATTATGTAAATAATGTAATACAGTAAAATATCATCAATATTAACAATATTGCATTGTTTTGTAAACCAATTGTTTATTGGATATTATGCAACGATATTGATATAATTTTATAAATTGTGATCATTTATTGCATCATAATGTACAACAATTCCATTATTATGGTCTAAGACAAAATAACATTTGACACATGTTGCATTTCTTTATATGAAGATATACATATTAGATTTTGCATAATTCAAGTATTTTAATGCATATAAGCCTTTTTGGCCATTTACTAAAAATGGAGCCCCTTAGGATATTTCCCCTATGCAGAGACTACTCTTTCCGCCCAACTACTGCATCCTCCGGCTGCATAACTTGGAGGAGCGTAAAATAAATTAAAAAAGTGGTACTCCAATTATGCAAATGTGATATGTTACAGTTTATAAATCACAGAGGTACCCATATAAACTAATAAAATGTAATTACGTATAAAATAAAACTAGTTACAGTGAAGCAATAAGTATTATACAAATATAACTATTTGTAACAAAAAACTTCATTTATCTTAAGAAAAATGATGTTGATTTTTCTTATTAGTTGAAGTTGAAATCAATTTCACGAATCCTTGTTCGTGTCGTCAGTCAGTGAAAGCACATTCGTCGTTAAGGAAGTTACTATGTTTTTTCAGTATTACCAAAATCTGAAAACGAAACAAACTTAAGAACAGAATCAGCTGCTGGTATTTCAAAATTCATTATGCAATGTTTATTTTTTAAAATATATTTTCCCAAACCATTAAATCTATCGGGACATATAATTGTTTTAATCATTTAACTTCAGGATTTATACTATGGTTAAATGACCAAAAATGATCTGCTACGGCCGATTTAATGTTACGAAAATGTTCTTTCATTCTGGTTTCCAAATTACGTTTCGTCCTACCATTGTTCAGAGAGGTTGGGGTCAAACATGGATGCATACCAAAATTTTTGGGTGTATGGCAATAGTTCTCTCACCACTCAGAGGCACCCAACCGAGAGATTTGACTTGGGACCCCGGGATCACCAATCCCATATCTTCCTTAGTAGCCCCTGGGTGGTAACACACTTATGTAATATTGATCACTATTTATTCAGACTCACCATTTTCTGCCTCATGTTTACAGTTATTACATACAGTTGTTGTACTCGAGTGGTCTGTACACACAAAAAGTTTGCAAGTATTAAATTTCACAGTTGTAAATTTATTCTTTGATTGGCCATGTAATACACATCTTCCTCGCTTCCTTGACGGAAGTGATGAATCTGCTTGTTGGTGTTCGTTAAGTTGATACTTCCTCAAAGTTGCCTTAACATCAAGAGGTAATGACCCAATGGCTGAGCTAGTGACAAGTTGTGGTTTCATCAGTTTTCGGGCCAGATTTTTCAAAAATATTCTTCTACTAACTGGTTCATTTCCATGATTTCCTTTGTAAATTATATAGGCATTTATACCTGCAGGCTATCTCCTTGTCACACGTGAAATGGAGTAGGTAGCCAAAACTGGTCAACTGTGTCCATCGCTTTAGTCATATTGTAATCGAATATGATTTCTGGTTTACCTGTGTCTTGATCTACAACACCTTCTTCGTGCATTGTTGAAAGTAACAGAACAGAGTTGTTCCTTTTAGGAACATGAGAAACAAAGTTTCCTCCTTCTGATAGCCAGAAATAGTATATCCAACTTGACAATTTTTGTGTGGTAGAAATTGTATTGGCACTTCTTTTTTGTTTTTATGTGATGTTCCAATAGTAGTGGTGCCATTCTGAAGGAGCGATAGTGCCAATGTGTAACTGGTGTACCACAGTAGTAAGATTTCTATTTGACCCAGAAAGTGGTTCTATTAGTCTGCTTACAATATTACTGTGTTTATTTTAGATGAATTGCGCTTCGTGTTGCTTTCCCCAATACATTTACAAATTAGAAGTGTAGAATGTTTTTGTATCACAAAGGGCATAGGCTTTTACGTTATATTTAGCTAGCTTGTTTGGAATATATGAAATAGAGCTACGTCTGCTTCTAGCTTTTCATCAATTGTGACAAATACATCAGCATTGTAGGAGTTTGAACAATTTTGTGCAAATAAGTCCAATATTTTCCTAATTGCTGCTATCTTATCTCATTCTGCATTGTGGTTTGGTCATCTTGTCATCAAATCTCATAGATCTCAAAATTTGCAAAGGATCAACCATAGATAATGCAGGTTCTTGGAATTTGTATCCCTGTCCCATCGGAAGTCCATAATTCCTGTACATTTATGATTTCCCTTGTTTGAACGTATCAGATACAGCAAACCTAGCATGGCTAGCAATTCTTCCCTTGTCCCCTCTCTATAATTCCTCTTTCTAGAATATTCAGTGCCGATCTTCATATTTCTAATATGTAAGTTAGGGCAGGTAATTATTTCATCAACACTATTATCATCAATCAGGCAGGAAAGAGCATGGTTTTCTCCAGTCCTTCATTTCATGAAAAGTTTTCATAATATTATTTTTCTTCATTTTGGAGCGCATTTTGTATGGAGTCTTACTCCAAACAGTAATACCATCTTTCCCTTTATAGAAATTATCAATATCATCTAGACATAATTCAGTATCACTGCCTTCCTGCTCAGAATCGGAACTATGGGTGGCATCATCTTTTTTTCGTTTTCATTCGAGGAGTCATTCAGATTCAGCTCATCATTATCATCTACATCACTTTCGCAAAACAATAGTTCCTCAATTTCAGCATCGCTCAGTCCCCTCCTATTCCAAGAACTAAGGAATTTAGTCAAAAAAATGGACAATTTCAGAGTATGCCACTGAGTTACATTTTACTACGTAAAATAATTCAGATATAGTAATTTATTTGTTGCCTTCCAATATAACGCATTAGTGGCTTTGATTTGAGAAACAATCACTTTTTGGTAATAATATTCACTCATTTATATTTGGTGATTATTATTGGGTTATACTAACTTTGCTTTCTGTACATTTATTTACAATTGCATTTCTATTTCTAAATAAAAAGGGAATAAAATAATCCATGCTAATGAAAAATTCTTCTCCACCAGCTAGAAATTGAACCCAGGTGCTGAAGATTTAACAGTCAACTTATTTCATAATAAAAACATATAATATACCATTTATGCAATATTACTTACATGACCAGCAGTGCAGTGTAAATTTGCTCCAAACTGCTACACTGTAACAAAACCTTGTTGTTAGAGGCACAACTGTACACTGTGAAGTCAAAAATGTGACTGAAGGCATTGTTATGGACCGATAGATGATTAGCTAAAGCTACACTGTGGTAGTTCATTGTTGCAACAGTAATAAAGAAAACAAATTTGTTGGTAGCAGATTAGCACCAGAGCTGCCGCTGGTGATTAGGTGGTACATTTCATCTTTTTGTTTGTCATTGTTGTCAATACTGGTAGCGTGTCTTCCTCACACTCAAGAGGTCTCGAGTTCGAATCTCAGTCAGGGTGAGTTACCTGGATAAGGTTTTTCCGGGATTTTCACTTATTCTGTAAGACGAATGTCGGGCAGCTTTAAGCTCTATGGACCCCCGACTCATTTGAGCATCATTTCATCCATTCCATTCATTGTCCAATATGACTTAACGTTGGAGGACATAAATTACAAAAAAAAAAAAATAAATAGCTAAAAAAAAGTTTAATCTGGCTCTGTTTTCACTGTGCTTTATTTTCAAGTGATTCTATAGTTTCTTAAAGCAAGATAGGTTCAGGTACAGTAGTGTCAGTTGAAGAAAATGGTGTAAATAAACATCTTATAAAAAGTGAAAGAAATATAAGTACACAGTCATGAAATTGAACCACCATGTGATTGCCAACGTAAATGTTTTCTTATCCCTGAGAGAAATTGAAGACAATTCACTATATGAATAATATGAAAACTCAAGATGAAATCAACTTTTTCCTGGATGAGCATGTGTTAATTTTCCTTTTTCAGCACTGGAGACTGCATAAAAATGAAGTTGAAGAAAATTGCAGAGTTGTCACACGTAACTAGAGAGTTCTACTTATTCCTGTAAATGGCTTCACTGAACATGATACAGAGAGAGAAATTGTCTGCAAGAAGGAATTATTTATATTTTTATCTGTGGTATAAGCAGAAGCAAAAACAGTTACGTCTTGCCTCAAACAAAAAGCACAGGCATATCTCCGAAAGATAGAAGAGGAAAGCACTTGAACAGGCTAAATAATATAAATTTAAATTATAAAGGAGGCTGTATACCAAAAGTGCATCAACAGTAAAATTTTTCCATCACAGTGCACAACAGAAGAAATTGAAATCTGTTAAAATAAAATTTCCCATTCATGGACACTCATATATTAAGGAATGGCTAAGGACGTAAAATTTATAAATTTGAAAGCTAAGCTATAGTTCCTAATGATTAGGTAGAAATAGTAAGATAATTGAAAAAATTAAAATGCCATTAAAAATTGTGGAGATAGAACAAAATTTGATCAAGAACTGGAGTCTACATCTGAGTAAATAGCAAAAGAAAAAGTTGCCATTTAGAAGCTGTTAAGAGAGGGAGCTAAAAGTAAATGATTGTTCTTCCCAACTGAGGTGTGGAAAATACACAAGCGCAGCAAGAAATCTGCTAGGGTAATGTTCAATTACAACACTCCACAGAAGGGGTACTGTACCTGCCTTATCCATTTTATGAGGGTAAGAAAGTACAGTAACATATATGTTTATTAATAACAGTAAATCTACACAAGTTCCATGCTTTGTATTGACAAGTAGCCTGAGCAGTGCTCATTTTACAGTCTGAAGTTTGCTTATTTTTAAATTATTAATAACAATATCCTTTCTGACTGGGTTTCAAGATATATCCATTGAGGAATATTAAGATTTACATCCTTATTTATTGTATTGAATTTAATATTGTGACTTTGTGGGTTCGTGAAATTAAAAGTCCAATTGCACAAACTCAAAATGTTCTTTATTTCCACCAAATTACAGTTGAACACTTGCCATTTACACAGAATTACGTAGCGCACACAATTACAATTCACCGGTTCATATGTCACAGGTCCACTCTGCACGCTCACAGTTACGTACAACTCCTCTAATACACGTACACCGTCTTCCAGTCCGTCCACTCACTCGGCACTCCTCACGACTGCTCACCAAGAACTGACTGACTCGCCAACTACAGGCCTTATATAGGGAAGATCGCCGTTTCTGGAAACTTCGGAGGGGAAAGAGACGCTACAGGGCTCCCGCCGTTTTCCTAATCATCCCTTCAGTTAGTGACAGGAGACAAATGGGTAGGCGTGGTCTGAATGTTTCCCCACTGGCCCTACTGCCGCCCGGTTCTATAGGGAGTTCCGACGTTCCGGTGACACTGCTCCCTCCTCAAAGCTGGTCGTCTCGAACAGCACCATCCTAGCGTGCCAGGCGATCCAGGTGTACCACCAATATCTTCCCTTGGGGAACCTTCTGGATGCGGTAGACCACGTCGTTAATCCTCTTCACCCGGTACGGTCCTTGCCTTGGCTGCTGGAGCTTCGGGTAGCGTCCCTTGGTCCGGGTAGGACGGTACAACAAGACAAGGACACCTGCTGGAACTCTTGGCTGTTGGCTTGCCTGTCATACCTGGTCTTCATGCGGTCGCTCGCCTTCTGGATGTACTGGCGAGCAATTTCGTGCATGTAGTGGAGATGGTCCACCAAGTTCTCCACATACTCGGTCGCTGGCTGTTTTGCTTCCGGAGGGCTTCCAAAAGCCAGGTGACAAGGGAGGCGTAACTCTCGGCCGAACATTAAGCTGGCTGGTGTCATCCCAGTTGTGTCGTGTGTAGACGAGCGGTAGGCCAGCAAGAACAGTGGCACCTTGACGTCCCAGTCTCGCTGATGGCTGGCCACGACCTTCCTCAGGTGTTCCTCTAAGGTCTTGATGTATCTTTCGACCATGCCATCCAACTGGGGATGTAGAGGCGTCGTGCGGGCCTTGTTCACCCTAAGCCTTTGCAGTGCCTCCTTCATTAGGTTGGACTCAAAGTTGGTACCCTGGTCACTGCAGCTCTAACGGCACCCCAAATCGTCAGAACACTTGCTCCACGAGGCAGTCTGTGATTGTCTTTGCCTCTTGGTTTGGGATGGCATACACCTCCGGCCACTTGGTGAAGTAGTCCACGACCACCATTAGGTACTTGTTGCCTTGGTCGGAAACTGGGAACGGTCAAGCAATGTCAACGGCGATCCGTTCGAATGGCCCTCCGACGTTGTACTGCTGCATGCGACTCCGGCTCCTAGTCTGGGGGCCGCGACTCACCGCAAACACGTGACACTGACGGCACCATCTCTCAGCATCTGCTTGGAGTCTCAGCCAGTAGTAGCGCTGCCGTAGTTCGTCAATCGTTCGGTTCGCTCCCAGGTGTCCTCCTGAAGTACCGGCGTGCACTTCCTCCAAGACTTCCGGGACCTTACTCCGGGAAAGTACCAACTGTTCTCTCTGCGTCTTCCCATCGGGTGACTCCCATACCCGGAACAGCACGCCCTCTCTGGTCTTCAATGTATGCCACTGGGCCGAGTACGACATGTAGGTGGCGCTCCTCGGTACGATGTCCTCCCAGGTGGGTCTCGCCCCTGCCTCCACTTTCCTCAAGAGTGGCCCCAAGTCTGCGTCCGCCAGCTGCTCCCTCCTCAGGCCTGCGCTATCCCAGCCATCCGCAGGCACTGCCGTGACTACTCGGACTGCTGCGGCACGCTCCTTCTCTTCCACTCTTCCACTCTTGTGCACTGGCCGCACTCTTCTGGACAGGGTCTTCGGGACATGGCGTCAGCGTTACCGTGGCTCTTTCCTCAACGATGTTCCGAGGTGAAGTCGTACTCCTGCAGCCTCTGGACCCAACGACTGTCTGGCCTTCCAGGTTCCTAAAGCTCAATAGCCAGGTTAGTGCGGAATGGTCAGTCCTCAGGTGGAATGGCTGACCGTAGAGGTACTTGTGGAAGTGCTCCAAGGTCTTTACTACCGCCAGTAACTCTCGTCGGGGGACGCAGTAGTTCTTCTCTGCCTTGAATAGCGTCTTGCTGTAGTAGGCTATCACCCGCTCATGGCCGTCCTGGATCTGCGATAGGACACCTCCAATGCAATGGTCGCTGGCGTCGGTGTCCACAATGAAGGCGCCCCCTGGTTGTGGAAATCCCAAAATAGGAGCACTGCACAGGCTCTTCTTCAGGTGCTGGAAAGCGTCTTCGGCGTCGTCCGGTGTTCCTCTGTCAGGCGAGTGAGGGGTTTGGCGATGTTAGAGAACCCCTTTATGAAGCGTCGGTAATAACTGCACAGCCCCAGGAAACTGCGCAGCCCTTTCTTATCCTTTGGGCGAGGCCAATCTCTCACCGCCTGCGTCTTGCCCGGGTCTGTGGCCACTCCGGTTGCTGAGACTATGTGGCCCAAGAAGTGCACTTCCTTGCGGAAGAGCTGGCACTTCTTCGCGTTCAGCTTCAAATTGGTCGCCTGCAATCTCTGTAGCACCTTACTCAGATTCTCGAGATGGTCTTCGAAAGTCTTACAAACGATGATGATGTCCAGGTATAGCAGGCAGGCGTCGTAAGTCAGTCCTCTCATCACTGACTCCATGAGGCGTTGGAAGGTAGCTGGTGCGTTGATGAGGCCAAAGGGCATAACTGTGAACTGCCAGAGCCCTTGGCCTGTCGAGAATGCGGTCTTCTCCTTGTCTTTCGGGTCTAGAGCTACCTGCCAGTAGCCCGACTTCAGATCCAGGGTCGAGAAACACTGTGAACCAGCTAGCGTGTCCAAGGTGTCGTCAATCTGGGGTAAAGGGAAATAGTCCTTCCGGGTGACAGCGTTCAACTTTCTGTAGTCTACGCAGAAGCGCAGCTCGCCGTTCTTCTTCGTCACCAAGACTACAGGGGAACACCAAGGGCTGTCAGACTCTTCAGTACTCCCCTGGATCTCATGTCCTCCAGCATGTCTCGTACCGCCCCTTGCTTCGCCAGCGGAACGCGTCTAGGTGGTTGCCGAATAGGCTGGGCGTCTGCGGTGTCGATGCGGTGAAGCACTTAGTCCGTGCGGCCGTAGTCACTATCACCTTGGCTGAAGACGCGCTGGTATCGTCTCAGCAGTTGTCGAACTTTCTCCAGGTGTTCTGCGGTCAGGTGGTCGGCCGCCCTTTCCAGTAAGCCTTCTAGCCGGGGACCCAGTTCTTGCGTCGACACCGGCTCCCGTGTCTTGTCGATTGCTGTCACGCTTACCACGGGCTCGCACGTTCCCAACTCCTTCCTGGCCTGGACGTCGTGATCGGTATCTGACAGGTTGAGCAGCCACACTGGCACCTCTCGACACGGCAATAATGTCCTGGCTACACAGAGTCCGTGCACAGGCGTCATCTGGTCCAGCATCATGTTCTTCGTCCGCTGGCCTTCCAGTCGCGCCGTCACCACCACCTCACTTCTCGCGGGGACCACCACGTCTTCCTTCAGGATGACCCTGCAGATTCCAAGGCGCTCATCGGGTTGCCGGGGTATCACCTCTTCGCCATTGAGCCGCAGGACCTTCCTGCCGACGTCGACCGTCGCCTCGTGGCTCCTGAGGGCATCCAATCCAAGTATCACCTCCTCAGCCACCTTCGCGACGGACACCCACAGACGTATGGCACTCCTTCCGAAGGACAACTCTAGCAGGGCCTCTTCCACAGGCGAGGTGTCACCCGATGCCGTCACAATTTTGTATGGTTGGCTCGGCTTCCTTGTCGGCAAACCCTTCGCCACGTCAGGTCTGGTGATGGTCACGGCTGCCCCAGTGTGCACCAGCACGCGGCATGGCTTTCCTCTCACCCAACCGTTCGCGATGAGGCTGTCATCCATACGCCGGCTGACGGCGCGCAGTGTCACTGGAAGGGATGGTGGTGATGGCGCCGACGTGCCCCTCTCCAGGACGGCCCTTACTCGTTTTCCGGCTGCTCTTCCTGGTTTGGGCAGTCTCTCTCCAGGTGTCCGGGCTGTCCACACACCCAACACAGACCACTAGGTCTTCGCCGGTGTCCCTCGGCTGGTCTTGTGTCTCCGGTGTAGCAGACACTCCTCGTTCTCGACGTCTGGTTAGGTGTTACCTTGGCCGCCTCCATCCTTAAGGCTGCCGTTAGCGCCTCGTGGATGGTTTTATAATCGCCGAGCATTAGGCGCTGACGAATCTCCGTGTCTCGTATCCCGTCAACGAATGTGTAGGCAGCTTCCTGAGATACGAACTCTGGTGGGAGGTCCACTAGGGCCTTGCTAGCCAGTTGTTCAGCTGCCAGGGTGAACTTCTGCAGCGTCTGTCGTGGCTGCTGTGACCTTGCCTTTAGCTGGCTGCGGTACGCTGCTAAACGGTGGTTTCCAAAACTTCTCCAGGGCCTCCCAGATGTCCTTGGGCGCCGCCGTTGTCTGTACCGCGTTCAGTACTTCCGCGGCCCGTCCCTGGAGGCTGGCTATTAACTGTGTGGCCTCCTCCTCTGGTGACCATTTGTTGTGCTTGGCCACTGCGTCGAATTGGCGGCGGAAGACCTCGAAAGTTGACGCGCCGTCCTACTTGGGAGGTTTGACGCGCGCAGATGTTGTGTCGCGTCCCGGCGCGTTAGCTTTCAAATCCTTCAGCCTCCTGCCGACGACGTCCTCCACCATGGCGTTCAGGGACTTGACGCTGCTGTCGGCCTTTCCCTCCAGGTTATTTAAGCGGTTCGCAAGGTCTTCGACGTCTTCCACCATGGCGTTCAGGGACTTGGCGTTATTGTCGGCCTTTTCCTCTAAATCATTAAGGCGCTCGTTTACCTGACCCATCCGCTTGACCAGCTTCGCGACGTCATCCCTCACGACGGCCAACTGTTCCTCAAATTTGGCGGTGAAGACCTCATTCGCCACCTTCATTTCCGTGGCCAGACTGTCGTTCGCTGGCCTCATTTCTGTGATCAATTCGGTCTTTATTTCTTCCATCTTCTCGGTGATGTTGTCGTTGGCCGTCTTTATTTGTTTCAACTCTGCGGCCAGGTTGTTATTTGCCACTTCTGTCTTCGCAGCGAGGTTGTCATTTGCCGTCTTCATTTCCATCATCTCCAAAATCGTTTCCAATGCCGCGTCCATGGTTGTAATGTTCGGTGATGTTGTCGTTCCACTTCCTGACACCAGTTTCACTTTGTGGGTTCGTGAAATTAAAAGTCCAATTGCACAAACTCAAAATGTTCTTTATTTCCTCCAAATTAGAGTTGAACACTTGCCAATTTCACAGAATTACGTAGCGCACACAATTACAATTCACCAGTTCGTCTGGCACAGGTCCACTCTGCACTCGCAATTACGTAGACTCTTCCGATGCACGTACGCTCCTCCGATGCACGTACGCAGTCCGTTCCTTCACTGGGCGCTCCTCACGACTGCTCACCAAGAACTGACTCGCCAACTACAGGCCTTATATAGGGAAAATCGCCTTTTCTGGAAACTTCGCGGCGCGCACAATTATCTCGAGGTTTGAGACGTCTGGTGGGAGGGGAAAGAGACGGTACAGGGCTCCCGCCGTTTTCCTAATCATCCCTTCAGTTAGTGACACGAGACAAATGGGTAGGCGTGGACTAAATGTTTCCCCTCTGGCCCTACTGCCGGCCGGTTATATAGGGAGTTCCGACGTTTGGGTGACAATATCCTGGAATTGACAGGCATTTCCGTTTGAAAATTGGCAGTTACTTATCCTTATTGCTGCTTCTGCAGCAGATTTTAGAACATCTATTTGCATATGGGTCAATTTTCTGTCCTTACACCTCCCATATAACTGATAAAAAAGTCATCACTTAAATGATGCTAAAAGCTTGTTCCATGATATTTTGCTGTCTTTAATTACTTGTCTAGACTTGTTAAGCATTTTCTTTTATTGGATCAAGTCATCGAGAGTAGGGTGATGCTAGATAATCTTAAGAGCAAGCTTGAAGCAGAATAACATTCTGGCATTCATTGAAAGTTATAGAAATTGATGCAGGTGGGCAGTTGACTACAGGATGGATTGCTCAGAAGTTCAGAGATTCATATCTGGAAATGTTGGACTAAAACATGCACACAGAGTACTCTTCTAAAATTAGCCAGCTGGAGTAAAGCTTCCATTTACCATTACCCATGAGCTATCTAGGCAAATGTGTGAATTACATATCTAGTGTGTAATACATGGAAAGTGATCATGGAGTGTAAAGGTAAAATAGGGGATATTCCACAAGCAATCTGCTGCTACAAACTGCTAAAGGTGTGAAAAGTTATTGAGCTATTGAAGTTCAGAAAGAAATGTGGGCTCTCTGTGCTTAGGAGAGCTAGGTTTTAATTTTCCATGAAATCGAAAATTAGTTTGCTTCTCATACAGATGCGAGTTGACCCCCAAAGTGGATGATAAGCATTGACATCCTCCACTAACAGAATAGATGTTGGTAACTAAGCAACTAGATTTTCTAAATTAGTGATTAAAGGTTGTTATAAGGAGATAAATATTGCAAATGGTAAATCAGATGGATGGCAGTATATTCTTAAGCAAGTGAATGGATGTCATACTGTAGGGATACAAATTCCATGAATATATCTTTTCTAATGAGTATCATAGTGTGCCTGTGCACAGAAATACTCTACTGCAATAATAAATTTGAATGTTGTGTACCTTCTGACTGATTAGATAACAGTCTTGTGGACAGAGCTCAGTCTCTAGATAAAATTCAATCGAATGTACATTTTTATTGAACAGAAGTTCAAGTTCTGGTCGATGTTCTGGTCTTTGTAGACTTAGATGTTGATGTTGGTTAGGTATGTGTGTGCATGTGAATAGCATGACAGAAAAATGACAAGTTGGTTAAATAAGTATAGCAATCTCCAAGATGTGACACAAAGATTTTCATGAAAATCCCGTACTCCAAACTACTCTTTACATGGAAAATATTTTGAAAATTTTGATTTTACCAATTTAAGGTCTAATTATTTTAGTTAATTGATGGAAATTAATCATTTCTTCACACTAGCCGTATATAGCCTGAGGTTTTTGATAGATAGTCAACATACAAAAGCCATGGCCGGGATTTGAACCACGGATTTCCTGGTTTCCATCCAATCCCTCTAACCCATTGAGCTTGCCGTCATGACACTAAATTCTCCATTTGACTCGTATATTTCCCAGGTAGACCACTAGGGGCTATCGCATTTGAGATACATCGTTTGTGGGGACTTACCATCTTAAGTACTTGAGTCCCAGGCTTCAACATTTAACTCTTAGTTAATTTAGTTAATTGATGGAAATTAATCATTTCTTCACACTAGCCGTATATTGGCTGAAGTTTTTGATAGAGTCTACATGAAAAGTTCAATGCCATGACCGGAATTTGAACCATGGATCTCCTGGTTGGCCATGGTAGCTCAATGGGTTACAGTGACTGGATGGAAACCAGCAGATGCGTGGTTCAAATCTTGGCCATGGCATTGCACTTTTCATGTTGACTCTATCAAAAACCTTACTACTTAACTACTGTGACAGTGGGTTTGTAGAATTAAAAGTCTGATTTGCAGAAATTTAAAGTGCTCTTTATTGCAGCAAAAAAGACGTTTTGTACACTCCTACAGCAGCAAAAATGACGTGACATACACAATCACAGTCTTCAAGGTCTCTCGTTGCTTCACCACACGTAAACAATCCAAAGAAATTACAGCGGTACACTCACAAATACTGCACAGCTGCACACACGCACAATTAACTCAACTAGTAAATAAACTTTGCCTGCTCTTATACCTCCAGCCATTGTTCTAGAATTCAGTCGATGGTTCGATAAAAATCACGATGCAGCGGGAAATTCCAGACTATTTCTGTCTCTTTCTTTCTCTGTTTCTCTCACTCGGCAAGTGTGCAGCGCTCGTCCACATCCGAGCTGCAGCTTGCGCTAGCGGTATAACAATGCTTCGGGGACACTGCTCCCTCTTAAAGGCTGATCGTCCCGAACAGCACCATCGTAGCGGACCAGACGAATCAGGTGTACCAGCAACATCTTTCCTCGGAGAACATACTGGATACCGTAGATCACGTCATTAATTCTCTTTCCTACCCAGTACAGTCCTTGCCGCGGTTGTTGAAGTTTCGGGCAGGGTCCCTTGGTGCGGGTAGGTCGGTAAAACCACACCAGGTCACCTTGCTGGAATCCTTGGCTGTTGGCATGCCTGTCGTACCGGGTCTTCATGCATTTGCTCGCCATTTGGATGTTCTGACGAGCCATCTCATGCATGTCGTGGCGTTGGTCCAGGGGATTATCCACATACTCGGTTGCTGTCTTTCGCTTCCGGGGGCTCCCAAAAGCAAGGTCACGAGGGAGTCGTAACTCTCTGCCGAACATTAAGCTTGCTGACGTCATCCCATTGGTGTCCTATGTTGACGAGCAGTAGGACAGCAAGAACAGTGGCACCTTGAGGTCTCAGTCTCGCAGATGGCTAGCCACGACCTTCCTCAGGTGTTCCTTTAGGGTCTTGATGTATCTCTCGACCATGCCGTCCGACTGCGGATGTAGAGGTGTTGTGTGGGTCTTGCTCACCTTAAGTCTTTCCAGTGTCTCCTTCATCAGGTGAGACACAAAATTGGTGCCCTGGTCGCTGTGGAGCTCTAACGAGACCCCAAAACGGCAGAACAGTTGCTCCACGAGGTAGTCTGCAATCGTCTTCGCCTCCTTGTTCAAATCGCATACACCTCCGGCCCCTTGGTGAAGTATTCCACGGCCACCATCAGGTACTTGTTCCCTCGGTCAGACACTGGGAATGGTTCAGCTGTGTCGACAGCGATGCGTTCGAAAGGTGCTCTGACGTACTGCTACATGCGACCCTGGTTCCTAGTTTCGGATTTGCGTCTCGCAGCGCACACGTGACATTGACGGCAGCATCTCTCAGCTTCTGCTCGGAGCCTCAGCCAGTAGTAGCGCTGTCGTAGTTTGTCGGTCGTTCGGTTTGCTCCCAGGTGTCCTGAAGTACCAGTGTGCACTTCCTCCAAGACTTCCGGGACCTTACTCCGGGGAAGTACTAACTGCTTTCTCTGTTTTTTCCCATCGGGTGATTCCCATACCTGGAGCAGCACGCCCTCTTCAGACTTCAGTGAGTCCCATTGGGCCCAGTACGACTTATACACAGCGCTTGTGTTTACAATGTCCTGCCAGGTTGGTTTTGTCCCTGCCTCCACTTCTCTCAAGAGTGGCCCCAAGTCGGCGTCCGTCAGCTGCTCGCTCAGGCCTGCGCTATCCCATCCGTCAGCAGGCACGGCCATGACCACTCTGAGAGCTGCGGCACGCTCCTTCTCTTCCATCCTCTTGCATTGACCGCACTCTTCTGGGCAGGGTCTTCGAGATATGGCATCTCGTTGGCATGACCCTTCCGTCTACGATGTTCGGAGATGAAAATCGTACTCCTGCAGCCTCTGGATCCAACGGGCTGTCTGGCCCTCCAGGTTTCCTTCTGCAGACGATGTCCTCCACCATGGCCTTCAGGGACTTGGTGTGGCACTTGGCCTTTCCCTCGAGGTCATTAACGCGTTTTGCCAGATCTTTGACGCATTTTTCCACTTGGCCCATCCGCTTGCCCAGCTCTGTGACGTCATCTCTCACTTCGGCCAACTGCTCTTCAAATTTGGTGGCGAGGGCCTCGTTCGCAGCCTTCATTTCGGTTGCCAGGGTGTCGTTCGCCACTTTCATTTCCGTCAAGCATGAAAATGCTTGTACTTCACCTGCAACATGTGTTAACTGCAGTGGTAATCATTCATCTAACTCCAGACAATGCCTGTGTTTTATGGAGGAAAAGGTGATCCAAGAGAACCGCGTAAGAGACGAGGTGTCCTTGGAAGCCTGAAAACTGTTGCGTATTTGTCAGCCTTCTGTCCCTAGAACCGTTACTTATAGTGCAGTTGCAGCTAAGCCAGTACCTAGACTTGAAATCGCAAAACAAACTAGTGACATCCGATAATACAATCACACCAAGATCAAAGCCAAAGCAGCAAACACAAGTACGAACAACAGTGAGCACGCCGTCCAACTCAAATCCTAAGAAGAAGGATTCAGCCATGTCACCGCCGAAAACATCTACTTCAAGAACATGTGAACTGGTAATATATAATGTATCGCCAAGGAAATTTAAGACCTCATATGACAGAACTGACTTCCTTAAGGAAAATAGTAAGCCTAGTGAAAAGAAAGCTGGCCAGCATACAAGTCTGCGACCATCTCCTTCGTCATTATCACATGAGGAATCATCTGGAGAGGACACCAATCGGCGACTTTCATCTTCGCAGTTTCGAGAGACTCAATTCGAAGTTACCAGTACGAAAGCCGTCCTCCTCCACTGAGGATGTAGAGCGGGTAAATCCTGTCCTCACTGCCCAAACGACAGTGAGGAAAAGACAGGAAGGACCTGCTGAAAGTGCTAGCCCAGTCCCTAAGAAAAGGAACAAATTGATTCGACCATCACTGGGCAGGTAGTTTGTTTTGTCATGGCAAGTTGATATTGAAAGTGCTAATTTTTTTATGCCTTTTGGTATTTTATTGCTAATTATAGCTTTTTATTGTTTTTTTAAACCATTTGGGCTTATTTATTTTATTGTAATTTTGTTTTTATCTTTTTTTTAATTTTAAGTAATTTGTACCTGGCTAGATAGAGTCAAATTGAAAAGTTCAATTACACGGCCAGGATTTGAACCACGGATCTCCTGGTTCCCGTCCAGTTGCTCTTACCCTTTGAGCTACCATAGCTAACTTGCCGTCATGACATTCAATTCTCCAACTGACTCATATATTTGCCTGGTAAACCACTAGGGTCTCTTGCATCCGAGATACACCGTTTGTGGCGACTTACTATTGTAAGTACTTGAGTCCCAGGCTTCATCATTTAGCTCTTATTATTTAAGTTAGTTGATGGAAATTAATCATTTCTTCACACTAGCCGTATATAGGCTAAGATTTTGGATAGATAGATTTAAAAATGTAATGCCACGGCCTGGATTTGAACCACAGATCTCCTGGTTTCCATACAGTCGCTCTTACCCTTTGAGCTACCATGGCCAACTTGCCGTCATGACATTAAATTCTCCAATTGACTCATACCTAGTGGTTTACCGGGCAAATATATGAGTCAATTGGAGAATTTAATGTCATGACGGCAAGTTGGCCATGGTAGCTCAAAGGGTAAGAGCGACTGGACGGAAACCAGGAGATCTGTGGTTCAAATCCAGGCCGTGGCATTACATTTTGCAAGTTGACTCTATTTATCCAAAATCTTAGCCTATATACGGCTAGTGTGAAGAAATGATTAATTTCCATCAATTAACTTAAATTGTATCTGCCTATTGCCATGAATTAGTTTTTGTAAGGGCGCTGATGACAAAGCACTTGAGCGCCCTTATGCACAAATCATCATTATTCACCACACGTAAACAAATAAAAGATATTACAGCGGTACACTCACAATTACTGCACAGCTGCACACACACAATTAACTGAACTCAACTAGCAACTCACACTTTGCCGGCTCTTACACCTACAGCCATTGTTCTAGAATTTAGTCAGTCGTTTGAGAACAATCACGATGCAGCGGGAAATTCCAGAATGTGTATGTCTCTTTCTTTCTGTTTCTCTCTCTCTCGGCAAGCATGCAGCGCTCATCCTAGCCCCGGCTGCAGCTTTCTCTAGCCGTATAACAATGCCTCTGCGACAGTACTTATAGGGGGCAGCTGTGGTATCTATGCAAATAAAAGATAACAGCCATTACCTTTCCTGAACTATTTAGGGAAGCTTTACTCATTATTTTTGTCCCTCTCTCTTTTTCCCTGAACATATATAGTCAGCACAGAAAGTATTCATACACCACTAAAATTTTAAGGAAAATTAATATTATGGAGAGTATTTAAATAATAAATTTAATTATTAAATTTATATGAGTCGTATTTTTTACACATCTGCTTCACTTTCGTACCTATTTTGAGGACATGTTTCGCAAATCTTCGTTTGCATCTACGGCTCTTGTGCGACTGACGCTAGATCCAGCGGTGTGGGTAATTCTGGGGTTGTTGCTGCCATCTGTTGATTTAGTGATGAACTGAAATGTGGGATTCTCTTCTAGCGGGATTTCAAAGTTCATTAGTTGGTTTTTATGTTTTTCTATGTATATCCTCTCCCATATGACGAGTTCACTATGTTTTTTTACGTATTTTAGTAATTCTGTGCTATCTTCAATTTCATGATTTTCAGACCAGAAATGAGCTGCTATTGCGGACTTATCAATATTTTTGTATCTTAAGTGCCTGAAGTGTTCTTTCTTTCTAGTGCCTATGTTCCTTTTTGTCCTCCCTGTGTAAATTTTTTCACAGTCTTTACACTTAATTTTGTAAATGCCTGACTTTTCCTCTGGTTTTATCTTGTCAGTATTATTACTGTGAAGTAGGTTTTTAATGTTGTAATTGTTTTTTGGTGCCAATGTTATATTGTATTTCTTGAATATTTTTTGGAACTTTTTTGTGGCCCAGGGGTGGTAAGTAAATTTAGCAAATCTAGTTTCTTGTTTTATTGGTGTGAGAGCTGTGATCTGTTTTAATTTCTTTTGAAGTTTGAATAATTTTAGTTTTTTATCTACAAGGTTTTTTCCATATCCATTTTTAATTGCAGTTTTTAAGAATTGATGGTATTCGTTTTGATATTCTTGCTGGCTGAGAGGTAGATTTACTAATCTGTGTGTCAGACTGTTGATGGTTGCATGTTTGTGTGGAATTGGGTTGAAACTATTTGCTTTGATGTAATTATCTGTGTGTGTTGCTTTTCTATGAATGCCAAATTCTAGTTTTTCATTGCCTTTTTTGATTTTAAGGTCTAAAAAAGGTAGAGTACAGTCCTCTTCAGTTTCTACTGTGAATTGTATGCTGGGTTCTTGCAGGTTGAGTAGTTTCAAAGCATCATCTATTAGTTTGTAGGGCACTATTGCAAAGATGTCGTCTACGTATCTGTACCATGTTTTAAACATATGAGGGAAGGCTTTAGTAATATGTGTTTCGAAAAAGCTCATGTATAGATTGGCCAAAAATGGTGATAGCGGGCTTCCCATAGCTAGTCCTGAAATTTGTTTATAATATTTTCCATCGAAGACAAAATAATTTTGATGTATACATAATTGTTAAACTAGAAAACAATCCATTAAAGAAAGCATGCAAATCTGTGGAATTAGCAATTAAAAACAGTAAAATCATGACTAAAAGAGATAAATTGAACAATAAAATAGACAGTCCAAAAACACCATACATATATGGTTTACCCAAAATACATAAACCTGAAATTACCCTCAGACCAATAATTAATAACATTGATGCACCCACTTACCAACTATCAAAATGGCTGGTTCAAATCTTCAGATCCTTCACAAAATTTGAAAATTTAAGTATCAAAAACTCGTTTGAATTGTTAAATCTCCTGAAGGACACAAAGATCAACTCTACAGATGCTTTAGTTTCCTTTGACGTCATTTCTTTATATCCAAGTATACCTACCAATGAGCTTATTCCACTTCTCAAAAAATGGCTGGAATCAATACAAATAACACCTGAAGAAATAGAAGAACTTTCACAACTTACAGAAATTTGTATCAATCAAAATTTTTTCAGCTTTAATGGACAGATCTATAAACAAAAAACGGGCCTAGCTATGGGCAACCCATTGTCTCCCTTCTTGGCAGATTTATTCATGAGTGCTTTTGAAACACATATCACAAAAGCTTTTCCAAATTATTTCAAAGTGTGGTATCGCTATGTTGACGACATTTTTGCAATAGTACCTAAAAAACTCATACAAGATGGTCTTAAACTTTTGAATATACAAAATCCAGCTATAAAATTTACATTGGAAACAGAAGAGGATGGTGTGCTCCCCTTTTTGGACATCAAGATCAAAAAAATGAACAACAAACTCACTTTTGGTATCTACAGGAAACCGACACACACAGATAATTACATTAAGAACAACAGTTTCAACCCAAAACAACACCAACATGCCATTTTCAACAGTTTAATCTTTCGGATGATCAACTTTCCACTAAACAGAGAAGATTATCAAGAAGAATACCTACACATAAAAAAAGTAGCTATATCCAACGGTTTCAACCCAAATTTAGTAGACAAAACTGTTAACAGACTCAACAAAGCTAAGAAAATAAAAGAAACCACCACCCTAGAACCCACAGGAGGAAAAGAGAAAAAACTTTTTAAAAAATTCACCTTCCACCCATCAGCCTATAACAAATTCCAAAAAATCTTCTCAAAACACAACATAACTCTTGCACCTCAAAATAGGTTTAATATCAGAAATTTGTTAAAAGGCCCTCCCAAAAATTCAATCACTACCAAAGAAAAACCAGGAATCTATGAGATCAAATGTGAAACTTGCCCTAAAATTTATATAGGAAAAACAAAAAGAAATATTAACATCAGAACTAAAGAACATATGAGAAACATTAAAAATGGTGAAACAGAAAAATCAGCAGTGGCTTTTCATTTTTTGAATACTAGACATGACATCAATTTGGAAACATCTCTAATAAAATACGTTAATCACCCCATAGACCTTTCTGTATGGGAAAAAATCTTCATTAACAAAAATCGTCATAGAAACTCCACCACCGGACATCTTTGACAAGTACATCACGCCATCTATTGACAATACGGAAAAAGAAGAAACCACTACAACTTGCACTAGTCGAGTATCAGCTGAGGATAGGAGCAAGAGCTCTTGAAACATGTCCTGTGAATAAACAGTGTGAGTGAAGCAATGTGTCAATATATTCTCGATTTACTTTTGTACATATTAATAGAACCTTATTTATACATAATCGGCTGTTATACATATTAAATTTCAGTGAAATACAACTGAGTTTTACGTAATTAAATTACCATATGGCATACACTATCCTAAAAGAAACTCGAAACACATTTTCATTACTGCATGCAAACTAAGCTGGCAGCTTTTGTCCACAGAAGCAAAAGACAAAAACTTTTGCTCATATACTTCTTTCAGTGCAACAGTAGAAGAGCAATAAATGAGAAGTAAAGATGTGTTACGAAAAAAAAAAAAATTGTTTCTCTGGTAAAAGTTTGAAGAGGTGACTAACCCTAATTTAGGTGTGCTGATTTCAAATATTTAAACCATTTTTGCCTTTTTAGTCCAGTTTTTTGCTATTTGAAATTGAAATTTTACGTATTGTTATTTTGATAGGAAAACCATAATAGAGAATGTATGTAATTTTAATGGCACAGATCAAATTGGAATGAACATACTGAAAAGTAACATGTTCATTGCTGGAATGTATGAATCTCACTACAAGAACGCTATTGGTTGCTGCACTTTAATATGAATGAACACTGTGTTGATTTGTGTTTGTGTTCCTCAGTAGT
Organism: Mantis religiosa; assembly: GCA_030765055.1. Taxonomy (NCBI): domain Eukaryota; kingdom Metazoa; phylum Arthropoda; class Insecta; order Mantodea; family Mantidae; genus Mantis; species Mantis religiosa. The sequence goes on from CM060947.1 coordinate 156,062,911, forward strand.
GTTATTTTGCACTGGACACCAGCAGTAATCTGACATCATGTAGACGTCCTATCACCCCTTCCATTTCTTTTATATCTTGATGGAACCATGTTCCTCGCTGAATGCTCCTAAGTTTGCAGGAAATGCAATTTTAAGCTCATGTGCCAACCCAATTTCTGGAAGTTGTACAGCATGGTGTCGACAATCTGTTGGTAGTTGAGATCTTTAACATTACCCAGAAAATTGCTACAAACATCCTTGAATGATCCCCATACCTGAAGCTGTGTTTCATTCATCGTTGTACTGAATGTCAGATCCTTCATAAGCTTCTGAATTTGGGGAGCACCTTTAATTTTAGCATCCGACAGTCCGACAAAGATACCAAAAGCAGGGACTACTTCTATCTAAACTTTTCATGTACTGCTTCATAATTCCCAATTTTAAATGCAAAGGGGACAGTAACACACTTTGAGATCCAATTAATGGACGATTTTCAATGTTTTTTTTCTAGACATGAACTGTTTCCTCTTGGGCCACTCATACACTAACCAGTGATGATTCCTGTCCCAAGAGTCCCACTCACACAAAAAAATACGGGAACTCTGTATATCCCCTTTGCTGCCCTAATATGATAGTGCACACTTTTAAATCATAGATTGAATTTTTTTTTTTCTCTTGCTGGCTGTTATTCTAATTATTTCAGAGGGGTCATCTTGATTCATTTTCTTTACAATTTCAAACTTTGCATTTATACATTGTTTGGTGCCAAAAAGTATACCATGATGATTGTCTTGCAGAACACCTTTATAAAATACACTGCATACCTACACCCAAATGTACTATCTGTAAAGAGGATGTCATCATGAACAAACACCATTTGGACAAATGTAATGGTCTCAAAAGTGGGAACCTACAGGCTTTATATTGGGAAGCTAGGGGGAAAATGATGCAAATCAACTAATCCCCAGTGCCATTAGTCAACAACAACAACAACACTTTTAAATCAACATGCAGTATTTCACTCTGCCATCAGTGTTCATTGTAGTTCAGTTTATGCAACACCATAGATAAATTGTGATAGTTTTCACGAAGAGATGTTGAATGGGCAACTGGCACTGAAGCAAGTTTATTTCTACTGTCCAGAAGAACACCTTTAAGACTTCATTTACTGCAGTCTATAAATAGATGCCAGTCCTTTGCTTGGTAAATAGTTCCAAGATGACAAATAAAGCCAGGAATATCACAGAAAAACACAAGTTTGTCTTTGTGAACAAATCACTGGCCGGAATTCTTCCTCCCGACTTCTGTAACAAAATGAATTTGTCAGAGTATGTAAAAGATTCCTCTCTTTTAATCTTGATTCTATAAGTTCACTCTTTTTTTTTTTTAGTGAGGCCTAGGTCACGTACCAAATCATTTAAGTCACTCTGATTATAAAGATGTGGAGTTTTAATCTCAGCATCCAGTATAAAGGTATCATTATCACCATTCTCTCCACTTGAAGATCGTGAAAACACTCTCAGGTAACTGTATAGGTGGTTCTGGGACAGGAATATCAGGTCCATGTGTTATGGGGATTATGGCAAATGGAAGGCAAGGATACAAGGTGTTTTTGTTTTTTGTATTGAACTGGACACTTAACATACACAAAAATAAGTCGTCAAAATGATTTATTTGTTCCTGCAAATCCATTGGGATTCCGAATGGCATTGATGGCAACAACCCTTTGCACCATTGCCACAGGTTTTCTACACAAGTTTTACATACAATATAGGGTGTGAAATTCTTGTTCTTATCACCAAACTTCATGTTTTAACATATCAAGCACAGGCTTTTTATAAATGGCATAATATTTTGCTTCTGGCCTTTAATTGTATATTGGCTGCATACATAACAGAGTTGGGATTTTTCACACATTTTTGCCTCCGAACATCACTGCCACTTACCATTTTAACACAAACTATCTCACTTATTCACTTAATCAACTTCAAGTGCATATTTTAACTTGTAGACAAAGGTGTGACACACATTCTCAGACTCTTCTATCAGACTACAGAGGAATGCAATCTTGGCATTTTCACCTTGTCTTACACTGAGCATGCGCAAAATACAACTGTTCCATTTGTTGTTCCGATGTTCCTGTATAATTATTACTTACTCTCCTCCAAAACAGAGCACATACAATATTGTGACTTTGTGGGTTCGTGAAATGAAAAGTTCAATTACACCACTCAAAAATGTTCTTTATTTCCAACGACTTACAGTTAAACACTTGCCAGTTACACAGAATTACGTAATGCACACAATTACGATTCACCAGTTCGTCCGTTACAATTCCACTTTATGCTCACAATTACGTAAATTCTTCCGTTGCACGTACACAGTCTTCTCGTCCTTACACTAGCACTGCACTCTTACGCTGCTTGCCAAGAAATCACAGACTCACTCATTGAAGCCCCTTTTTATAGGAATATCACTGTTTTTCTAGAAGTCTCTGGTTTCCGTGAATCACCGCGAAAGTTCTAGAGGACAGGGGAAGGGGAAGGAGGTGGCCAGCGGCAAGTGATATTTCCCTAATCACCCCTCAGTTAGTGACTGAGATTAATGGGGGTGAGTGGCTCGGCTGCCCCTGGTCCCTTCTCAGCTGTCATTGGTTTTGCTTTCCGCTAATTGGGTGACAGTATTTTCTCTCAGATATGTCATACCTGCATTCTATACAACCAATCCAAATCTCACTTACAACGAAGATCCTTTGCCATAAACATGAGACAGACTTGTGACATATCTGTATGTGATGTGAAACAGCTGGTATTATTTTTTCAATAAGGACACTAAATGTAACGTGTGTTACATACAATTAATTTTGCCAGAAAATCTTCACAGGCCGATGTAATTTTTGAATCTGGTGTTTACTGTTGAACAATGGTTTTGTTTTCCACTTCTGAGTTGCTTTTAATCAGCCATGGAGAAAAGAAAAAGGAATAATTATACACAAGGTCAGAAGGTAGAATTTATACGAGAGGTGGGACTTGATACACACAAAACCAAAACTGAAATTGCTTCAGACTTAGGAACTGCTTATACCATGCCATGTACAGTCATCAGTAACAGAAATGCTATTTTGGATGAATTTTTAAAATTGGGCGCAAAATCAACTAAATGCAGCAGTCAGCAGGCAGGAAGATATGCTGATTTGGTGGCACTTATCAGCATAAACAGGCTACAGCTCTGTCAGTCAGTGGCGACATGCTGAAAGCAAAAGCAACAGGTTTAGCTAAGGTCACGAACATCACAGGATGATTGCTAAGATTTAAAGGTCATCATGGAATCACAGGCAAAATAATTTGCAAGTTGAATGCTGTGGATGACATCATGGTGCAGCACTGGAAGCAAGAGGTTCTACCAGGATAAGTTTTGTAAAATGAGTTGTATGCATTCAGTGCAACAGAAGTGAAAGAAGCCAAATCAACTGAATATTTTAAAGTAGACCAATTTCTAAATAATGTTTACTTCATACACATCTTAATTGTTTGTAAAGTTTTACACATGCAGATCGTCGGTATTAGTTTAAAAAAAATATGATGCATTATCAAAATCTTATTTGCAAGTAATTCTGAGTTATAAATAACCTTTCCTCTTTCCCTTATATACACATCAATCAGGTTCAACTTATTTTCTCTCTAAAATGTCATAATGATGGGAAGTAACTATTTAGAATTGTTGCAACAGTATTTGTTCATATTGTGACTTTGTGGGTTCATAGAATTAAAAGTCCGAGTTGCAGATATTCCAAATGTTCTTTATTTGCGTAGAAGTACCTCTGTTCTATTCTTACAGTAACAACATTACATCACATACACATCACAATCTACCAAGGTCAATGACAATAACACACAGCGATCTGTTTACATCAGCTCTCGTTACAACACTTCACAGCTGTTTACTGCTTACGACTCACTCTTGGCTAGTCGTCGCCTTCTTAAAAACCTCATTGATAAATTCGAGACTCTTCCAGAACAATAAAGAAACCGAATATTCTCTCACCTTCCAGAAGCGTAACTTCATCTATGCCATCAAGTCCTTTATCTCAGCTATCTTTATTTGCCGTTCCTTTGTGTACACTAGCCGCGCTATGGTAGATAACGGCTTCGCGATACTGCTCTCTCCTCCAGGCTGGTCGTCCCGAACAGTACCATTGTAGCGGGCCAGACGATCCAGGTGTATCACCAGCATCTTCCCTCGGGGACCTTCTTGATGTGGCAGACCACGTCGTTAATCCTCTTCACCACCTGGTACGGTCCTTGCCACGGCTGTTAAAGTTTGTCGATTGTTCCCAGGTGTCCTGAAGTAATGGCGTGCACTTCCTCCAAGACCTCCGGGAACTTACTTCGGGGAAGCACCAACTGTTCTCTCTGCATCTTCCCATCGGGCGATTCCCATACCCGGAACATAGGACCAGATAGGGGGGCTTGTTAGGCAACCAGGTCTTGCCCTACGGAAAGCCCCATGGAGGATGCCGAGCGCCCTTCGGAACAGCTCGGATAACTCCCTGGTTGAAAGAGGCCCGGGTCTTGTTCCTACGGGTTCAAGGCTAATGGGAGTAGAACCTCTGGACTCAACCCGGAACAGCACGTCCTCTCTTGTCTTCAGTGAGTCCCATTGGGCCCAGTACGATTTGTATGAGGCGCTCCTTTGTGCAACGTCCTCCCAAGTTGGTCTTGTCCCTGCCTCCACTTCTCTCAAGAGTGGCCCCAAGTCTGTGTTCGCCACCTGCTCCCTCCTCAGGCCTGCGCTATCCCAGCCATCCGTAGGCACTGCCGTGACCACTCTGTCAGCTGCGGCACGCTCCTTTTCTTCCACTCTTAAGCATTGGTGCACTCCTTTGGGCAGGGTTTTCGGGACATGGCGTCTGCGTTTCTGTGGCTCTTCTCTCTACGATGTTCAGAGGTGAAGTCGTACTCCTGCAGCCTTTGTACCCAACGGGCTGTCTGGCCTTCCAGGTTCCTAAAGCTGAATAGCCAGGTCAGGGCGGAGTGGTCAGTCCTCAGGTGGAATGGCTGACCGTACAGGTATTTGTGGAAGTGCTCCAAGGTCTTTACTATCGCCAGTAGCCCTCGCCGATTTACGCAGTAGTTCTTCTCTGCCTTGGCTGAAGACGCGCTGGTATCGTCTCTGCAGTTGTCGAACCTTCCCGCGCTGATCTGCGGTCAGATGGTCGGCCGCCCTCTCCAATAAGCCTTCCAGCTGGGGCCCCAGGTGTTGCGTCGGCGCCGGCTTCTGTCTCTTGTTGATTGCGGTTACGCTGACCACGGGCTCGCACGTCCCCAGCTCCGTTCCGGCCTGGATGTCGTGATCGGTGTCCGCTAGGTTAAGCAGCCTCACTGGCACCTCCTCTCGACACGGCAACAATGTTCTGGCTACACATTGTCCGTGCACAGGCGTCTTCTGTTCCAGCATCATGTTCTTCGTTCGCTGTCCTTCCAGTCGCGCCGACACCACCACCTCCTTTCTCGCGGGGACAACCACGTCTTCCTTCAAGGTTACCCTGCAGATTCCAAGGCGCTCTTCTGGTTGCCGGAGTATGACCTCTTCTCCGTTAAGCCACAGGACCTTCTTGCCGACGTCGACCGTCGCAAGGCTGGCTACTGAGGGCATCCAGTCCCAGTATCGCCTCAGCCACCTTTGCGACGAACACCCCGTCCCAAAGTCAACTTCAGTAGGGCCTCGTTCTTCACAGGCAAGGTGTCGCCCGATGCCGTCACTAGCTGGTATGGTCGGCTCGGTTTTCTCGACAGCAAACCCTTGGCCACGTCAGGTCTGATGATGGTCACGGCTGCCCCGGTGTCTACGAGCACGTGGCACGGCTTCCCTCTCATCCAATCGTCCGCGATGAGGCTGTCATTCATACGTCGGCTTACGGCGTGCAGTGTCACTCGAGGGGATGGTGATGTCGCCGCGGACGTGCCCCTCGCCACGCCGGGCCTTACTCCTTTTTCCGGCTGCTCTTCCTGGTGTCGGCTGTTTCTCTCCAGGTGTCCGGGATGGTCGCACCCGCAGCACACGCCACTAGGTCTTCGCCGGCGTCCCTCGACTGGTCTTCGGTCTTCCGTGTAATGGATACTCCTTGTTCCGAAAGTCGGGGTAGCTGTCACCTTGGCCGTCTCCATCCTCTATGCTGCCGTTAGCGCCTCGTGGATAGTTTTGTAATCGCCGAGCATTAGGCGCTGACGAATCTCTGGTCTCGCACCCCGTCGTCAAAAGTATAGGCAGCTTCTCGGGATACGAACTCTGGTGGGAGGTCGACTAGGGCTTTGCTGGCCAGCTACTCAATTACCAGGGCGAACTCCTGTAGTGGCTGCTGCGACCTTGATTTCAGCTGGCTTCGGTACGCTGCGGCTAAGTGGTGGTTTCCAAAGCGGTTCTCCAGGGCTTCCCAGATGTCCTTGGGCGCCGCCGCTGTCTGGACCGCGTTCAGGACTTCTGCGGCCTGTCCCTGGAGACTGGTTTTTAGCTGCGCGGCCTCTTCCTCTGGTGACCACTTGTGTTTTGCCACCGTGTCGAACTGGCGGCGGAAGCCTTCGAAAGTTGTCGCGCCGTCGTATTTAGGAGGTTTGACGCTCGCAGATGTTGTGTCGCGTCCCTACGCATCGACCTTTAAATCCTTTAACCTCCTGCCGACGATGTCCTCTACCATGGCTTTCAGGGACTTTGTGTTTGTGTCGGCCTTTCCCTCCAGCTCGTTAACGTGGCTCGCCAGGTCTTCGACGCGGCCAAGTTGCTATTTGCAGCTTCCGTCTTCGCAGAGAGGGTGTCATTTGCCGTCTCCATTTCTTTCAGCTCTGCAGCCACGTTGTCGTTAGCCGTCTTCATTTCTTCCATTTTCTGTAAAATATTTTCCAATGCCACGTCCATTTTTGTAATGTCGCACTCCTGATACCAATTTTGACTTTGTGGGTTCATAGAATTAAAAGTCCGAGTTGCAGATATTCCAAAAGTTCTTTATTTGCGTAGAAATACCTCTGTTCTATTCTTACAGTAATCGCATTACATCACATACACATCACAATCTACCAAGGTCGATGACAATAACACACAGCGATCTGTTTACATCAGCTCTCGTTACAACACTTCACAGCTGTTTACTGCTTACGACTCACTCTTGGCGAGTCGTCGCCTTCTTAAATACCTCATTGATAAATTTGAGACTGTTCCAGAAGAATAAAGAAACCGAATATTCTCTCACCTTCCAGAAGCGTAACTTCATCTATGCCAGCAAGTCCTTTATCTCAGCTATCTTTATTTGCCAGTCCTTTGTGTACACTAGTCGCGCTATCGTAGATAACGGCTTCGTGACAATATTTTGGCCATTTCAGTAGTGTTAGTACCTTGTGTATGATGGTACTCCTGTCGATAGAACAGAAATGGTTCAGTACTTCCTGAAACACAACAATATACCTATACTTGAATAGCCTCTTAACTCTCGTGGCATAAATTTAAAAGATAATACTTGAGATCTTTAAGTAGATGTTTCAATGAATTTGCACTATAGATCATGCAACTTTTTGCTAATGTAGAGCTGATTTCTGCCAATCACTCATGGACTTATAGTAGAATTTCTTCACAGTCTGCATGTTTCAGTTACATTTAAAAAGTGGTTTTAATCCCATTAACCTTTGTACTTGTAATTATTTGAATTATTTTATAATTTTAATCATAGGACCTTAAGGGATTTTATTTAAAAGTCTCTATTTATACCAATATCAAGAAATTATTGGCAATAACTAATAACTATGTGATAAAAATATTTATTGTAAAAAATGGAGCAAATAACAGTAAAGCAATACAAATATTACACTTAAATATAATAATGTTACAAACTTATCTCTTTCTATGAAGAATTAATTATTTCTTAAAAAGATAAGTAAAGTTGATAACAGATTATTATATTTAACTGTAATACATAATTTTTATATTTAAAGGAAGTCATCAAGACCTTGAACAATTTGCAGAGCAATGCTTCAGTTCTGCAGGAGTCCAAAAAAAGGGGAAGACCAACTGATAGAGCACATTTGAAAAGTATTGAGGTCACTGCTAAATATCTAGAGAGGTATGTAGATTTCTTCTATCAACATCATCGTCATCATCTTTGTCATCATCTTCATCTTCATCTTGGTCTGGCTGCACCGTGGCTCAGTGGTTAGACCGCTTGGCTCTCACTAAGGTGGCCCGGGTTCGGTCCCAGGCGACCGCAAAGTGAGATTTGTGGTGGACAACTTGGCGCTGGGGCGGGTTTTCTCCGGGACCTCCGGTTTCCCCCACCATCTCATTCCACCGGTGCTCCTTCTTCATCTCATGTACCAACAGTGTCACAGCCTGTGGTGCCGTATGTAGTAAAAGCGGGCGTTTAGCACTGCACATTTCATTTCATTTCATCTTGGTTGTTTCCTGTATAATGTGTTCAGTGTCCTAGAGTGCTGATTCCTGCTGTAGCTACCGGGCAGTGAAGACGTGTTTGATGGAGCTCCGTCTCTATCTGTGGTGATAATTTATAGTTGATAGTTTTATTAAATAGTGTTGTGGTATTGTGTCGTGTTGTTACAGTCCTCAGTTTAAAAGTAAACAAAATAGTGTCTAATAATTTTTATTTAAAAAGAAGAATAATTTATGTCTAAAGTTACTTCCTTTGTACGTAATAATGGTGGAAGCTCATAGAGTTTCAGGGGGGGGACAAAAATGTCACTGAAGAGGATGTTTTTATCCCAAAAAGTCTTTAAGAACATTCCCAATTATGAGCGTTAAATCACAAGCTAAAGTAGAGGAGAAAAAGGTAGTGAAAATGGAGGAATGTTTTGATAGCTTAGCAGAAATTAATATAAATGTAGGTAAAGAGAAGTGTGGAAAATAAAAGCAAAATTTATACAATTCTTTAACATTTCCAAAAAGAACTTATTTCTTTAAAAATCAAAAAAAGAAAAAGTTGAGAAAGAAGCAGAATTGTATAAGAACCTCTGTGAGAAAAGTAAACAGTGTGCACCATCATATGCACAAATTACTTCATCAGCAGTAACTTTAACTGGCAGAAAAGAATTATAAATGGAAAAAGTAAAGAAGAAGCAAACCTCCATTATGTTTATCTCATCAGTAAATAATCAGCAAGCAAATGAAGTGAAGAAAATTGTTGTATCCAAATTAAAACCAATAGAAGAAAAAATTAAAATACAGAGTATGAGAAGTGCTGGAGAAAAGGCCATTGTTATCGAGATAGAATCTGAAGAAGATGCCAATTGTATTTTGAATAGCAAAAATTTATCAAATCAAGATTTGAAAATTGAGAAAGCAAGGAAAAGGAATCCACTTATTATTTTATATGATATTATGAAGTGGAAGAAAGAAGAGGAAATGAAGTGTGAGACTTATCAACAAAATTTTGAAGATGTAATTGATAAAAGTGAATTTGATGAGGGTTTTAAATTTAAATTTAAAACAGGACCAAGAAGAGAAGATGTAGTTCAACATGTGGTGGAGGTTTCCTGTAAAGTTAGGAATATTATTAATGCCAAAAAGAAACTTTATATTGGCTTCAAAGCTGTAAATGTCAAAGATTTTACTTCAGTAGTGAAATGTGCTAAATGCCAAGCATTTGGTCATGTTGCCAAATATTGTAACAGAACCCAAGTTTGGGGTCATTGTGGGGAAAATGATCATGATAAGAAAGATTAGTACCTGTACGTGTTCCATGTCTTTACAGAAAAATGGTCTGTAATGATAGAGATAAATTTCCGAGCTATAAATTATGTTGGGAACGTACCATAAATAGAATTAATTATGATTGATTTTGTGAATTGTGGTTCTATAGAAATTAAAAAATCTAGGAGAAATACTGCTAGTAGAATAAGAAAAAATCTAAGAGTTATTGCACATCAATTAAAATTAAAAGAAATTGAATATAAACAATGTATTGTTAAATTTAATGAAGAAATACGGACAGAAATACAGTCAGAAGATAAGTATGACTGTGTTAATTATGATTAGAATGATCACGAAAATATATCTCTATTAAATGAAGCAGAGAAAGAAGATTCAGAATGAACATATATACATACATACATACATACATGAACATACATGAACATACGTGGAATGAACATACATCTGTCATTTGTGATTTCTGCTGATTCCATTGGTTGAAGTGATGCGTTCATTGGTTCTTAGCACACGACCGGGAGGCCCTGTCAGAACTCCTCTCACTCTTACAAGGATAATCAGTGCATTATCTGAGAGGTTTCTGTTAACAAAGATAAATCCATGGTACCGTTCCACCAGCGCGACAATACCACTGTTAACACGAAAGCAGAAATCCGAACTGAAGCTATAATACCTTGAGACTTCAGGTCCTTATCCTAGCCATGCAGTTCTGTTATCTTTGTTGCGTCATAAGTTGACACAGTAATCAAAACAGTAGGTAGATAACAAAAGGATTTGGACATATGATGAAATCATCTTAACAGAGTCCCTGTTAAAAGATGAATTCAATGTACATGCATATCTCTGCAAACAATTAATGTGGGAAATTGGTTTTGAGACTGGCCGCTTCAAAATAAAATGCTTTTCATGATTAGATTATTCTCTTTCCTGTTGCGAAAATAAATTTTGTGGCCACAAATTATACTTGAGGGGGTACTCCTGCTTGGAAGGGGGTATAAACGTGGAGTTGGTTTCATGGACTTTATTGGAACGGGTTATGGGTTCGTAGCTAGCTCAGAGCATGGCTCTTTGATCCCAGGAGTGGTGAATAACAGACTGCTTCGTTTTTTTTTTCCCCGTTTCTTTATTTATCACCAGTTACTCTTCTTGCCTGGGTTTCAATCACACGCATTTCTTACACACATCGCTTTGAACTCATCATCCTACCCCACTGTGTCCATCGACATTCTGAACAAGAGTGCCTCGATGTAGAGTATTCACTTCTCTCCTGGTTTTCCAGCTGACACTACCCGTTCCCTCTTGGGGGTAATGACCAACCCTTCCTTACCTGTCTTTGATCGCCTGGCGGTACTTCTTCCTGTACACTCACAAACTCAGTGTACTGTTTCATACTCAATCACTGGCTTTACAGCGTGATTTCACAGCTTGTTTAACTATACAATTCAGTTCAATTCAATTCAGTTTTGTTCATCCAGTTTAACATACATGTTGTGGATTCATCATTTTAAACATTTTGAATACAAGGCGTGGCAAGCATCTGATTGGATGTTGTGTTGACCAGCTCATCCTGGCAGCTGCCATTAAGTTTTGTGTCTACGATAGTATGGATAATAAGCTTATTCCCCTGTAGTTTCCTGCTTTATTTTTTCTTGCTTTCCCTTTGTATATTGGTACTAGCATATTGTGACTTTGTGGCTTCGTAGAATTAAAAGTCCGAGTTGCACATATTCCAAATGTTCTTTATTTCCGTAGAAATACACTGTGCAATTCTCACGTAACAGAATTACGTCACATACACACAGTCTACCAAGGTCGATGACAATAACAAGCAACGTTCTGATTCCATCAGCTCTCGTTACAACAACACTCTACAGCTGTTTACTGCTTACGACTCTCACAACTGACACTTGGCGCGTGGTCGCCTTCTTAAATACCTCATTGATAAATTCTAGATATTTCGGGAACAATAAAGAAACTGAATAATCTCTATCAACCAAGACGTCACCAGAAATTTGCATTTATCTCAGTTTGCTTCGGCAGATCTTTATCTCGCGCTCTCTTTAACTGCTTATACAAGCTCTTTATTACCGTGAAACACTAACCGTCTGTAATCTATTTGCGCCGAAACTTTTGTGCCCGTTGCCGCGACATGCTTCCTCCTCAAGGCTGGTCGTTCTGAACAGCACCATCGTAGCGGATCAGACGATCCAGGTGTACCACCAACATCTTCCCTCAGGGCACCTGGATGCGGTAGGCCACGTCGTTAATCCTCTTCACCACGCGGTACGGTCCTTGCCACGGCTACTAAAACTTCAAGCAGCGTCTCTTGGTCCGAGTAGGGCGATACAACCAGAACAGGTCACCTGGAACCCTTGGCTGTTGGCTTGCCTGTCGCATCGGGTCTTCATGCGGTCGCTCGCCTTCTGGATGTTCTGATGGGCTATCTCATGCATGTCGTGAAGATGGTTTACCAGGTGATCCGCATACTCGGTTGCTGGCTGTTTTGCGTCCGGGGGCTTCCAAAAGCCAGGTCACAAGGGAGGCGTAACTCTCGGCCGAACATTAAGCTGGCTGGCGTCATTCCAGTGGTGTGGGTTGACGAGCGGTAGGCCAGCAAGAACAGTAGCACCTTGACGTCCCAGTCTCGCTGATGGCTGGCCACGACCTTCCTCAGGTGTTCTTCTAAGATCTTTAAGTACCTTTCGACCATGCCATCCGACTGGGGATTTAGAGGTGTTGTGCGGGTCTTGTTTACCCTAAGTCTTTCAAGTGCCTCCTTCATCAGGTTGGACTCAAAATTGGTGCCCTGGTCGCTGTGGAGCTCTAACGGCATCCTAAATGGCAGTCTGTGATTGTCTTTGTCTCCTAGTTCGGAATCGCTTACACCTCCAGCCGCTTGGTGAAGTAGTCCACGACCATCACCAGGAACTTGTTGCCTCGGTCGGACACTGGGAATGGTCTAGCTATATCTACGGCGATCCTTTCGAATGGCGCTCAGACGTTGTACTGCTGCATGCGACCCCGGCTCCTGGTCTGTGGGCCGCGACTCGCCGTGCACACGTGACATTGACGGCACCATCTCTCAGCCAGTAGTAGCGCTGCCGATGTTTGTCGATCGTCCGGTTTGCTCCCAGGTGTCCTGAAGAACCGGAATGCACTTCCTCCAAGACCTCCGGGACCTTACTTCGGGGAAGTACCAACTTATCCCTCTGTGTCTTACCATCGGGTGATTCCCATACCCGTAGCAGCACGACGTCTCTTGTCTTCAGTGAGTCCCATTGGGCCCAGTACGACTTGTAGGTGGCGATCCTCGGTGCGATGTCATGCCAGGTTGGTCTTGTCCCTGCCTCCACTTCTCTCAAGAGTGGCCCCAAGTCTGCGTCCGCCAGCTGCTCCCTCCTCAGGCCTGCGCTATCCTAGCCTTCCGCAGACACTGCCGTGTCCACTCGGAGAGCTGCGGCACGCTTCTCTTGCACTCTTGTGCATTGGCAGCATTCCTCTGGGCGGGGTCTTCGGGACATGGCGTCTGTGTTACCGTGGCTCTTCCCTCTACGATGTTCAGAGCTGAAGTCATACTCCTGCAGCCTCTGTACCCAATGGGCTGTCTGGCCTTCCAGGTTCCTAAAACTAAGCAGCCAGGTTATGCCGCAGTGGTCAGTCTTCAGGTGGAATGGTTGACCGTACAGGTACTTGTGGAAATGTTCCAAGATCTTTAGCACTGCCAGTAAATCTCGCCGGTGGACGCAGTAGTTCTCTGCCTTGGATAGCGTCTTGCTGTAGTAGCCAATCACTTGCTCATGGCCGACCTGGACTTTGGATAGAACGCCTCCAATGCAATGGTCGCTGGCGTCGGTGTCCGCAATGAAGGTGCCGCCTGGTTGTGGAAATCCCAAAATTGGAGCACTGCACAGTTTCATCTTCAACTGCTGGAAAGCGTCTTCGGCGTCATCCGTCCACACGTAATGTCGGTGTTCCTCTGTTAGGCGGGTGAAGGGTTTGGCGATTTTGGAGAACCCCTTTATGAAACGGCGGTAATAACTGCACAGCCCTAGGAAACTGCGCAACTCTCGCTTATCCTTTGGCCGAGGCCTGTGTCTGCTCCGGGTCTGCGGCCACTCTGGTTGGTGAGACTATGTGGCCCAGGAAGAGCTGGCACTTCTTTGCGTTTAACTTCAAGTTGGACACCTGCAGTCTCTGTAGCACCTTACTCGGGTTGTCGAAATGGTCTTTGAAAGTCTTGCCAACGATGATGATGTCATTCAGGTATAGCAGGCATGAGTCATAAGTCAGTCCTCTCATCACTGATTCTATTAGGCGTTGGAAGATAGCTGGTGCGTTGCAGAGGCCAAAGGGCATAACTGTGAACTGCCAAAGCCATTGGCCTATCGAGAATGCAGTCTTTTCCTTGTCTCTCGGGTCTATAGCCACCTGGCAATAACCCGACTTCAGGTCCAGGTGTCAAGAACCACAGCGCACCAGCAAGCGTGTCCAGGGTGTCGTCAGTATGGGGTAAGGGGAAGCAATCTTTCCTAGTGACAGCATTTAGCTTCCTGTGGTCCATGCAGAAGCGTAGCTCGCCGTTCTTCGTCACAAGAACTACAGGGGAACACCAAGGGCTCTCAGACTCTTCAGTCTCTCCCCTGGATTTCATGTCATCTACCATATCCCGTACCGCCGCTTATTTGGCCAGCGGAACACGTCTAGGTGGTTGCCGAATAGGCCGGGCATCTCCGGTGTCGATGCGATGGAGCACTCGGTCCGTGCGGCCGTAGTCGCTTTCGCCTTGGCTGAAGACGCGCTGATATCGCCCCAGCAGTTGTTGAACTTTCTCCAGCTGTTCTGCGTTCAGGTGGTCTACCGCCCTCTCCAATAAGCTTTCCAGCCGGGGCCTCAGGTGTTACGTCGGCGCCGGCTCCTGTGTCTTGTAAATTGCGGTTACGCTGACCACGGGCTCGCACGTCCCCACCTCCGTTCCGGCATGGAGGTCGTGATCGGTGTCCGCTAGGTTAAGCAGCCTCACTGGCACCTCCTCTCTACACGGCAACAATGTTCTGGCAACACAGTCCGTGCACAGGCGTCTTGCGGTCCAGCATCATGTTCTTCGTTCGCTGTCCTTCCAATCGCGCCGTCACCACCACCTTTGTCATGGAGACAACCACGTCTTCCTTCAGGATGACCCTGCAGATTTGAAGGCGCTCTTCGGGTTGCCGGAGTATGACGTCTTCTAGGGCCTTTCTGCCGTTGTCGACCGTCGCCTCGTGGCTCCTGAGGGCATCCAATTTCATTATCACCTCAGCCACCTTCGCGACGAACACCCACAGACGCACGGCACTCCTTCCTAAGGTCAACTTCAGTAGGGCCTCCTCCACAGGCAAGGTGTCACCCGATGCCGTGACAAGCTGGTATGGTCGGCTTGGTTTTCTCGACGGCAAACCCTTGGCCAGTTCAGGTCTGATGATGGCCACGGCTGCTCCGGTGACTCCGAGCACGCGGCACGGTTTCCCTCTCACCCAGCCTTCCGCGATGAGGCTGTCATCCATACGCCGGCTGACGGCGCGCAGTGTCACTCGAGGGGATGGTGGTGATGTCGCCGACATACTCTTGGCCACGCCGGGCCTTACTCGTTCTTTCGGATGCTCGTGTCGGTCATTTTCGTGGTCCTCGTCGCGGCTAAGTTGTTATTTGCAGCATCCGTCTTCGTTGTTAATTCGGCCTTCATTTTTTCCATCTTCTCGGTGATGTCGTTCCACTTCCTGACACTAATTGTGACTTTGTGAGTTCGTAGAATTAGAAGTCCGAGTTGCAGATATTCCAAATGTTCTTTATTTGCGTAGAAATACACTGTTCAACTCTCACGTAACAGAATTACATCACATACACACAGTCTATCAAGGTCGATGACAATAACAAACAACGTTCTGATTACATTAGCTCTCTGTAGAACAACACGTTACAGCTGTTTACTGCTTACGACTCTTGCGACTAACTCTTGGCGAGGCGTCGCCTTCTTATATACCTCATTGGTAAATTCTAAATATTTCTGGAACAATAAAGAAACCGAATAATCTCTATCAACCAAGACATCACCAGAATTTCCATTTATCTCAGTTTGTTTGCTTCGGCAGACCTTTATCTCGCGCTATCTTTAACTGCTTATGCAAGCTCTTCATTACCGTGAAACACTATCCGTCTGTTATCTATTTGCGCCGAAACTTTTATGCTCTACTACTACTAGGGGAATTCTGGATTTATTCTACCCATGGCTGTTTCAGGGCTTATTTCGCCCTCTTCAGCCAGCATGCATTTTGGTTTATGGGAGGGAGAGATGGCTATTTTTTTACTTTATTGCTCATTGTATTTACATTGTTTTATATATGTTATTTTTTATTATATATTTTTGTTTATTATTTTTTATATAAAAACTTTTTTTATTGTATATACATGCAGATAATGAAATTTTTTCCATGAAGTCGTCAGTTGGATGTTCCTTGTTCATTGCAGGAGTTGTCGTAGGCGCTGCTGTATTTGTTGTTCTTCCTCTTCTTTATTTTGTTGCTATTGGTTAATGATGGTTACTAGAGGAGGGTCGCTTGGGTTCTTTTCTTGGTGCATCTGGGTCTTCTTGTATTGCCTTGCAGCGTCAATGATACGTTGCCTGTGTGGTCAGTCTTTTGCGTTGTCTATGTATTTCTAATCAAGGCTTTCCTGAAGAAGGCCATGGAGTTTACAATGGCCGAAAGCTCGACGTTTATTAATTTGACACGGCTGATCACCCGCGAAGCCTTGATTAGTAATGCTTGCCGTAAAAGCTTCAAGTCTATGTATTTATCGATGTTCTTCTTTATGGTTTCTTCTATTGTTGTGGTTTTTGCAATGTCATGTATTTCACTGCTCCTAACCATGGTGACAGTTTCATGGCTATACGTAGGCATTTCCATTCGTAGCCGGAGATTCTGTCTTTTGTGTTCTGGGGTGTGATGGGCCATAAGGCAATTGCAGCGTAGGTAAATGTTGGTCTGAATATGGTTTAGTAGAGCTGCTTGAAGGTGCTTGGGGATAGTCCCTCCTTCCCTATTTTATGCCCGTTACCGTGACAATATTTATTTTCCAGTACTCTGGTATCTTTTCCTTTTCTTGATTTTGTTTAACACATTTGTCATTATATTTAGGCTTCCCTTCAAAAAGTCTCCTATAATCCCATCTATCTCCACTACTTTACCTTAATTCAAATTTTTTTTTTTAACTATTGTTTTCTTGTTTTGTTCATTTGATCCAGTTACTGAGCAACACTCCAGGACATTGATCATGTCATAAGGAAACAATCTGACCAAATCATCATAAATCATTTTAACCAGCACCATACATGAAAACATACTATTTATTTAATCACCACCATCAAGCATATAACATCTTTAACATTCTACTAAAAAAGGAAAACATTTTTTCTGCTACCATCGCCACTGCAGCCACCATCACAGTATTACAGTTATTACTTATCACCAATATGCCTGATCACAGTGCCTAATTAACATACAAGATCAAAGAATAGATAGATTTAAAAGAGTCATGCACAAACATGACATATAATCCAAGAAAAGGTGGCAACCGTTTGTTAATGGAAATAACACATTCAACCATTAGAATGATACATTACATTCCCCTTATATCACAGACACTTTATTTATCATCCTTAAATTTCTGTATACTGGTAATGGGTCTTGCTGCATAGTTTTTAAGAGCAGACTCACACTTATCCATTTTCTCTAAGGTTGTAATTATACGTATTTTGGAAGGGCATGGAAAATTCTGACACATTCCTTTCTGGAAACAAGTCAATTTATCACTGGGTTTGTGTAAGTCTATTCTTTGTCTAGTATTTATGCAATGTATTATCACATTTTGTGAAAAGTAGTTTTGATTTTTTGTATAGAAACGCATAAACATAAAAATATATTCACAAGAAAGTCTTTAAATGTTCATCCTTTGAAACAGACCCTTATGTGGAGCTGTAACATAGATGCCACATCAGGCACCTGTTGGCTGTCTTCGGTAATATACCCACTCTGCTCCCTAGTTATCCCAGAATATCATACCATATTTCATTATTGAATTAAAATATGCATAGTATGCCTGTTTTAATGTCTAAATTACACAAAAAACAGTTCAATAACCTAAGGGCAAAAGTAGCTGATTTCGACTTCAGTATGATACTCTCTGTTTTTACTTACAGCAACATAAATTTTCCATCTAGTATTCTATTTTTAACTTTTTCCTTCCTCAACCTGATATCCCTATTTGCTCCTTTATCATCTCCTATTAAGCCTCTAAACTACTTAAGCCAATCCTGAGTTGATATTTTGAATACTTTCCTCTCATTCTTATTTGCTTTTTTCACTATTTCCCATATTGTTTTACTATCCTATTTCTTCGGTCACATCTCTTAATTTCTATTTTGTACTTTCCTGCCATACTTCCTTCTTATCCTGTAACAAACATTTAAAATCCCCTTTACTTTTCATCAGAATTGGCCTATGTAGTTCGTCTTTGGAGCTGCTTTATCTTTCCTGAATACTCTTCTGCGTGCTAATTTACATTCTTCATCAAACTATCCTTCTTTTATTAATTTTTAGATGAGTCGTATTTATTACAGTTAAATCTCGATATCCTTCTTTTATTTGTTTCTTTCACTGTTTTATTTGCATTTTCCTCTCTGCCTTAGTACTAGTGTCTTTAACAATTCAGGTGCTTTACTTATGTTTCCTTCTTTTGTAGCTATCATTATTCCACATTCTATGATTTGTCATACATTTTTGTTTATATCTGCTAAAAACACTTCCAGTTAACCTAAAGAAGTTAAGTGATTTTTTAACATGTACGCAAGTACATGGTGTACGCAAGCGTGTTGAGAAATATGATTGTAAATTAATTATGAATTGCATTGCTGCTGCATTATTTTTACACTGATGTTACATAATTTGTTGGAAATTCTTTGTAGGACAGGAGTAAGCAGGGAGCAGTTGGACAAACTCTCAGTTATCCACATAGCAGGAACAAAAGGAAAAGGTTCAACATGTGCCTTTAGTGAATCTATTCTCAGGCAACATGGCTATAAAACAGGCCTCTACTCTTCACCACATCTTGTTGCTGTTAGAGAAAGAATTAGAATTAATGGTCAACCCTTAAGTGAACAGGATTTCACCAAGCATTTCTGGACTGTTTACAGTGCTTTGGAAAAGAGGAAGGTATTAATAGTAGTCATTCCAGTTAAATTTGAAGAAGGAAAAGAAATGACCAATTGAATTGCAGTTCATAAATACCACACTGAACTACATGTATTAGAGAATTATAACTAAGGGACTTCTAACATACACACAATAACTACTAAGTTGGAAAACTCGGAATTATAAGAGGGTTATCTTCCTCACTTTTAAGAGAAAGAAGTTGGCATAAAAGCATAGAAAGATGAAAACCTGCCATTTGTAGTCCCATTTCTTGTTGTATTCTGAACAGTGTAATATTGTTAAGCATGAGTGGAGGAATTTGGTGACAGTGATGTCAAAATTACTCAAAAAAGCTATTTGTAGTCGGTTTATTGACACTTCGTCATTTATATTTTTGTATTATCAAGACACTAGTTTTGGAAGCCATCGCTTCCATCTCAACCTGTCTCCAACTAGTGTCTTTTGTTGTCTGCTCTCTTCTCTCTGGCGGTGGAACTATGAACTTCTTTGTCAAATTATCTACTGGTGGGATTTCAAAGTTCATTACTTGGTACTTATTTTTTCATATGAATATATTCTCCCATGTTGTAAGTTTATTTTGGTATATCACTTCTTTTAGTAATTTTTGATTTGGGTCAATGTCATGGTTTTTGTCCCAAAAATGAAATGCTACTGCTGATTTATGTTATTTCAATTTCATATTTCTGAAGTACTCTTTACTCTGATTTTTAGGTTTCTTTTAGTTTCACCTAGATAGCATTTTTCACAATTCTTACAACCTATTTGATATATTCTGGATCTGTTAATTGGTGGAATTTCATCTTTTGTTTTTGAATGTAGCAATTTTAAAACTATCTATTTGTAGGTGCCAAGATGATATTTTGATTCTTTAAGATCTTTTTGAATTTATTAAATATTTTTGGATGGTATGTGAATGCACTGAATGTGCAGTTGCTTTCTTTTTCTGTTGTGAATGTGGTTGCTGACTTAATGGTTTTCCTTAGTTTAGCCTTTTTAATTTTAGCCTTTTGAATTTAATTTTTTAATTTTCTTAAACACTGGACTTTGTTGCATCCATTTTCTGCTGCTATGTGTATGGCTTTTTGTTCTGTTCCTTGAAATATTCTGCTTTATCCATGGTTATGTTGACTAGTCTGTGTGTAAGATTGTTTATTATTGCATGTTTATGTATAGTAGCTTCAACTCAATTATACATAAATATGCAATAATAAACAGTCTTACACACAGACTACTTAACATACCCATGGATAAAGCAGAATGTTTCAAAGAACAAAAAGCCATACTACACATAGCAGAAGAAAATGGACACAGCATAAGTCTGGTGTTTAAGAAAATTAAAAAGGCTAAATTAAAGAAAACCATTAAGGAAGCAACCACATTCCTAAAAAAAAAAGAAAGCAACACAACATTCATTGCATTCACATACCACCCAAAAACATTTAATAAATTCTAAAAGATCTTAAAGAAACAAAATGTCATCTTGGCACCTACAAATAGATAGTTTTAAAATTGCTACATTCAAAAACAGAAGATGAAATTCCACCAATTAACAGATCCAGATTATACCAAATAGGCTGTAAGAATTGTGAAAAATGCTACCTAGGTGAAACTAAAAGAAACCTAAAAACCAGAGTAAAGAGCATTTCAGAAATATGAAATTGAAATAAGATAAATCAGCAGTAGCATTTCATTTTTGGAACAAAAACCCTGACATTAACCCGAATCCAAAATTACTAAAAGAAGTGATAAACCAAAATAAACTTACAACATGGGAGAATATATTCATATGGAAAAATAAGTACCAAATAATAAACTTTGAAATCCTACCAGTAGATAATTTGACAAAGAAGTTCATAGTTCCACCGCCAGAGAGAAGAGAGCAGACTACAACAGACGCTAGTTGGAGAGAGGTTGAGGATGGAAGCGATGGTTTCTGAAACTTGTCCCTCAATAATATAAAAATGAAAGCATTCAAATGTTAATAAATCGACTACAAATACTTTTTTGAGTGTAATATTGACTTGTAGTAGTGTTTTTCTCCATGGTATATAGGTATGTATTTAAAGAATGCAGCAATTGTGAAAGTATTGATATATTAAACAAACCTAAACCAAGTTTTTCTCAAGTGTCCCTTTTTTAAATTGAAGTTCACACAGTAAGAATGAGATAAGCACTCATTCACCAAACATTTTGGTAGAGTAATTTTTAGTTTGAAATCTTTTAACTTGGTATAATTAATGCTACAAACATTTAATGTTTAGATGAGTAGAGTCAGACTGAAAAATTCAATGCCATAGCCGGAATTTGAACCATGGATCTCCGCTCTCCGTGAAGCTGCTCTAAACCACTGAGCTACTATGGCCAACATGCCGACATGACATTAAAATCTCCAATTGACTCGTATATTTACCGGTAGACCACTAGGGATTCTCATACGCTATGAGAGACACACTTTTTTTTTTTTTTTTTTTTACTTACTATGCGTAAGTACTTAAGTCCCAGGCTTCATATTCAAACCACTATGTTTTTATTTTAGGTAAATTGATAATGTCAGCACGGTGGCCATAGTAGCTCAGTGGTTTAGAGCAACCGCATGGAACACAGTGGTTTAATTGTAAAGCCTGGGACTTAAGTACTTACAGCATAGTAAGTCGCCACAAAAGATGCGTGTCTCATAGCGTATGGGAATCTATAGTGGTCTACTGGGAAACATACGGATCACTTGGAGAATTTAATGTCATGTCGGCACGTTGGCCATAGTAGCTCAGTGGTTTAGAGCAACCACACGGAGAGTGGGAGATCCTTGGTTCAAATACCGGCTGTGGCATTGAATTTTTCATTCTGACTCTACTCATCAAACCTTAGCCTACACACGGCTAGTATAGAAGAAATGATTATTTTTATCAATTAATGTTTACCTCATTTTCCTGAGTGATGAGTAGGTGTTGGATTTATATGGAAATGCATATTCTACCTGCTTTTCCATTTGATATTGAAAGAAGGCTATTAAGTATTAAACACTTTTATGAAGTTGTGACATACTTGTGCAATTCTGCCTCTAACCTGAAACCCCATAATGAATCTGTAGCGAGAAACTATATTCCACAATAGTGACGTTAACCCAAAGAATCACAACACATTTTATTTTTTATTTTTTTATTTATCCAGATTTATGAACCCTATTTTACACAGTGGTATATTAGGGTTAGAGTTGATACATAAAAATACACCATTTTAACAAAAATATTTTAAATACTAGAAGGAAGAAAATATGTTATAATCTGATGCATATTAATTTAAACTATTTCAGACGTTTAAACACTGAGTTTATAAACATCATGAAATACTTATACTGTTGTGGCTTCATTAGCAAAGATGTGAGCGGAGCAGAAAATTCAGTTCCTAGAGAGTCTAGCTTGAATATTAATTCTTGTCTTTCTCTCCAGAAAATGGGACAACAGAAAAGGAGATGAACCACAGTTTGAAATTTTTCATCACACATGCACTCGGGGTTGGATGTTAAGTGAAAGCGTGATAAGTATTCACCAAATTTACCATGTCCACTTAAAAATTGTGTCAAAACAAAATTTGGTGCAAGAGTTTCACATTTTCCTCTGTCATATACACTAGGGAAAAATAATGTTTTTGTTAAACTTCCATTTGGAGTTGTTAGCCATTGGTGGTTCCATTCTTCAAGAATATGTTGATGTATTATTCTTCTTACAGTAGAAATAGGACATAAAGAGTATGTCACAGTAAGATTGGATTCTGCAGCCTTCTTAACCAAGCAATCAGCTCTCTCGTTACCTAAAATTTCACTGTGTCCTTTAAGCCATCCCATGCAAATATGTCCTGGATGGTTTTGAAGCAAGGTTCTGATTTCATGTGCTAATGAATTTAAGTTGTATTTATCATTAATAGCGAGTAGAGCTGATTGTGAATCACTAAGAATATGGGCACGGTTCCCATTAACAGTACACCATTTTACAGCTTCTTTAATTGCTAAGAGCTCCGACTGAAATACAGAACATTCAGGTGACTATTTAAACATGGAGTGAGTTCCGTTTCGTTTTCATAAACAACAAAAGCACATCCTACTGCAGATATATTATCTTCAAATTGGTAACGCGAACCGTCTGTATATATGTAATAATCATGAAAATTACATATCACAACACATTGCTGTGTAAGTTAAATGCAGTATTGTATTACAGCCACTAGCCAATGGGTGATTGATTTTCTTTGTGAGAAGTATGTTCTTGGGGAGAGTTATAAATATTGAAAGATAAAAGCAATGGAAGTGTACTTTTAAGTCACTGAGTTAAGGATTGTGGGTCACTGGATTGTACAACAGATGGTGAAGGTTTTGTCAAGTATGTAACGAACATTTGCATGTGAGAAAAAGTTTCAATTAACTCAACACTCGACTACTAAACAAATCTTGTAGCAAAACAGAGATAGACCACCCCAAAGCCAAATTTACTTACACAGCAAACTCACAGTGCAGAAATGCATTTTTCAGTGATTTGTGTCATGCACTAATTACAACAAATATATCTTGGAATTCACCAAACAATTGACATTTCTGGGATTTTGATCACAAATTATGCAACTGTACCATTCCAGATGAATAACTAAAGAAATTACTTACATCTGTTAAGATTGTACTATTTTAAAACAGCACTTTATAGGGGGCAGTCAAAATTACACCATGTTGCAAATTTTCTTATTAGTATACCAAGTGAAACAGAGCAGGAACACCTTATTTGATGGCTTGTATTGTCTTAGAAAAAACTAATCACTTCACTGTGGCATGCTTTGTAAACTATGCTGTAGGGTTATTGTGGCCAGAATGACAAGTTTTGTCCTTTCTGACTCTGCATTGTGTATGTTGAGTACTGTTTCGGTTCTAAAAAGAATTTATTCCCATCCAATACATGCTACTTGCATTGTACATGGACTTAATAGAGTAACAGTAGTACAGGAATGGTTTTATGAAGTAAACACTTTGATTTCAGCTACTAAGAAGGCATTTCTGAAAGCTCCCACATGAGTAAACACTTATCAAGAAACACTTCCAGAAAGACATTTACCACCAAAATAAATTATTTCGTGCTGCGGTACATGGATAAATGCTGTTGTAGTTTGCAACATTAAAGAATTTTTTGTGGCCTAGAAAAACTGAAGATAATATTAAAAAATGCCACTCTCACACCACTTAAAAACACAAATTGGCAATATAGAAAATTCACCTACCGTCCATGGGCTTTTAGAAAATTTGAACGAATCTTCAAAAGACTAAACATAAAACTAGCACCCCAAAACAAATTCAGTCTGAGGAACCTGCTAAATAAACCACTGAAAAATACAATCCCCAACAATTTGAAATCAGGAATTTATCAGATTAATTGTGAAACCTGTGAAAAAAGCTACATAGGAAAAACTAAGAGAAATTTGTTAACCAGGCAAAAAGAACACCAGAGAAACATTAAGTTGAAACAAACAGAAAAATCTGCAGTTTCACACCATTTTTGGACAGAAAACCACATTGGCCACAACATTAAACTGTTAAAATCTTTAAGTACACCCATAGAATTGGATATTTGGGAAAAAATATTCATAAACAAAAACCGTGATAAAGTTATAAATTTTGAAATCCCGGCATTAAATGAAGTATTAAAACTTAGTGCCCGTAACACCAGATGGCAGAGTGATCGGAGCTCCGTAGTAGTGGAAGAAGAGGAAGGTTCATTTAGTCACCAAACAGCTGAGCATGAGATCGAATGATCTTGAAAACATTTCAATTATACAACAAGTAAGTGAAGTTTGAGTGTAAACATAGTGACTCATAAATCAAACTCAAATATGAAGAATACTTCACTGTTAATAATGCTTCTGCTTTTAATATTTATTTATGTTGATTTTTAACATTGTTTTGCTGAAATAATTTATGAATGTTGGTTATAAGTGATTTGGCTTTAGAAATTCTTACAAGGGACACCTTTGACCTCAAACGATCAGAACCACACAAAAACATGCTTAGTATAAGAACTGATCATAAAACAGTGGTGTCATTTCCATAAAAATCATGGTGTTTTATCACCAGTGATATTTTAATAGAGAGAAACAAAGTAACAAGCAAAGAACATATACTTATTAGAAGTGAACCTCCCATGTTAATCTTTGGCAGCACGAGGTGATCGCAGCACTCCTATTTTCGGGTGGCAAACTAAATTATGAAAAATCGCACGCCCAAACTTTTACGTTGTCGGAATGCTATAGCTGTATTTTTCATACCTGCTTAGCTGTCAGCTGGTGATATGTTCCAATACTGCATTGCTACAGATGACACACAAGGATAATTACGTGAGCTTTGAGAGTTGTGACTGCAGTTTCAAAGTTGTCGCATATTTTAAAAGCTCATGTAAGTATCTTCTATAATCTGTAGCAATACAGTATTAGAACATATAATCAGCTGAGTCTTGCAGTGAATTTTTTGAATGGTACCTGTACATTATTTTCTCCTTCATTTACTTCAAAATTTTGTATGAACTTTTAAGGAATTAACAATAGGATGCAGTATTTGACAGGAAATTTTTAATAATAACATTGTTTTGACAGTTACTGCTTGCTTTTATTATTCTGGCTTATTAGCATAACAAATTAATTTGACATTTACTTAAATAACATGAGTAGTTCATCTAAATCAATTACAAAGAATCTATAGTACAAAACTAGTTACAACACCGTAGCTATAGCTCAAAACACTTAAAAGTGATGCAACATGGCTAATTCATTTAATTACAAAGAAACTTTAGCAAAGCATTCTGTGTAATATTGCATACATTTGTAAATCATTTATATGATATGAATAACACGAGTAACGTTTTTCATTTAAAACAAAGACACTAACATAAAACTGAAGCTGTTGTACAAAGTGATATAAATAACAGAAATGAAAAACTTGAATATTTAAGAATAAGCTTTAACGTACTTTCTGTAATAATGCTGTAAAGATTGCTGAAATGTTTAAGTGATGAATAACATTAGTAAATCATTGTATTACAAAGAAAGTTTAGCATAACATTATAACAGTTTAGCTATGTGTTAAGCATAATACATGTTTCATTATTAATGAGGTTAGTTTCCTCTGGCATTACCTGGCATTCACCAAAGGTTAGGGAAAAACCTTTAGAAAGAACCTCAAACATGTAATGAAATATGCAAATTAAAGTACAAAAACAATTAAATCAATGTAATCACAGTATTGCACTATACCATATCATTAAACAGTTTGAGAATAATGACTGCTATTAGGCAAAAGATTAGTTTAATAATATTAGCTACTTGTCATCCAGAAACTGTAAACATTATATAGGTACATTAAAAAGTGAGTGTTAATTGGAGCATTTGAAGAAATAACTTTAATTAACTGCTTCTGTAACTTCCTAAATAAATCTCAAATCATTATGTATTTAAAAATTAGAGCTTATATAAAAACAACTACCATTGAATTTGTCAACAAAACAAAATACAAAAAGGGACTGAAATTATACAGATCTGAATATTTTCATCTATTTTTCATGGCCTGTGGTAACTCCTTTATTAAAAAATGCTATTTTCTTATCTTTAATGTGTTTATAAATTAGAAATGGGACACATGTCTTAATTATATACATGTGCATTCCATGTTTTGCACATAGTCTTATGCTATCTGGCACTTTGAAATTTGAGATAAAACGTTCCTCCAGAGAACTAGTATGGCTAAAATTATCAAGAAATTCATATAACTGATTGTGGAAGTTTTGTAAAAGTAACATGAGATTCTCACTGGCGTATGTTAACTTGTAGGTTAAGTTAGCAAGTGATTGAAATCTCCAACGAAGTTCAATGAAGTTCAGTTTCAATATTGGAACATTCACTTCTTGATTTTAGTATCTGAAAATAAAATCAAAGTAATGTAATGCCAATAAGCTTTTATTTTTCCATGAATGATTTTCACAGCAATCCACTGAATAACGTGTTATAGCATCTTAAAGTACAACAGCTATTCACAGTAGACCTCCAATAATAATGACAATTTCAAATCTGATTATTCTCATTTCTCTGTACCTGAAGTAAGTAGCCAAGATCACGCGATGATGTATCAAATGCTGTTTCTTCCACAGGAACATACAACAATTCTTCTTCCACTCTGAAATTTTCAAAATGGCCAAGCCACAGAATATCAAACCACTACAAATTTAAAAGTTGTAGCATCACTTGAATCAGCCAATTGCCTTCGTGATCCAGTATACCAGCGCCTCTGTTTTCGGGTGGCGAACTAAAATCTCTTGTTGCCATTTCTCCTATCTCGGCTTCACCCCTGTGGTAACAAGATATCATCATAGAAAGGAAATCTTATGTAATTCATTAACATCAATGTATCATTTTATTTTAAATCAATAGTGCCAAAAGCACTCTGCTTAAAATATTTATAATCATGCAAAACACACACATACAGCATTACCATACACATGATAGTTCTTATATTAGTCCTCAAAGTGGAGATGTGAGATATCGATGAAGTGGTTAAAACAATGTGAAAGAGAACAATGTTCATACCTCGCCAAAGCCACATTAATACATTTCAAATCACCTTCGCAATCACACAGTGCAGTATAAAAAGCCACACTAATTACATTTTCAAATGATGATGTTGATATGTCAATGTCATAATCTGCCTTTTGCCAAGCATATTGCAACATAGGTGAAGCAGATTTATTGTAAATCACAGAGTGAATGATGAAATAATGATCTTGTATCTTTACTTGTGGTTTGGCTCATTGTAGTCTTACGAAATCAGTAATCCTTCTTATATAGAGCTTATATTACTGAAAGAAGTTGATATCAAGGGGTTGGCAATATCTCCAGCATAACAACTTTGTTTGGAAAACTTGCATCTAAAAGGATACAATCAGTATGACCTGACCAAGAATCACACAACTATAGGCTCTTTTCACTTGTGACGTGTTCACCAAGAACTGAAGTTAGAAAATGCTTCATGTGTTCTTTAGTCATTTTTACACTTTTGCTTGCCTGCACATGAATGTTTCGTGGACAGGTTGTTTCAGGTATCTTTGAAATATTTGGGCTGAAAATGCCTTGTGTTTCTTGAAAACAGGTGTACAGCTGTTTTGCCAGTCAACCTGTCATTGATAAAGCCAGATGAATTGTGTAGCTGTGGATAGAGCTCTGTACAGACATCAACACTAGCTGTAGTTTTCTGTCCTCTGTGGAACAATGTTGAAGCTGAAAACATTTTGTAGTGGAATTGACTCTGGTCACTGTTCCAAACATTACGTTTCTTCACACCCTCCTCTGTTATAAATAAATTCACTTCCTTGAAACTGTTGTGCCTTCTGACATATACTGTTATGAGAGAACGTAAGCTTTCACAGCTGGAGTCAATATCACAAAGAATTATTTCTGGACTGTTTTGCCATGATCCTTTGGCATAAGATCATCCATACGTTTTATCCACAACTGCAGTGGACATCGGAAAAGAAACTTTGATCGTGCCACTGAAGATGTGGACAAAACGTATGGACGATCTTACACCATCAGACCACGGCAAAACAGCCCGGAAATAATTCTTTGTGGTATACTATGGTCTTCTTCTATGTCCTTATGTGTGATAAATGTAATATGCCTGGATGAAATGCCATAGCCTTGAGATGGTCGATAAGGGAAATGGAAGCTTTGCAATTCTCCAAACCAACCATTTTAACCGCTTCTAGTGCCCACATTTGCGGATGCCAGTAGTGAATTATAGATTCATACCTTCTTGCATCTATTAAATTGCGATATTACATGCTGTTTTATAGTTTGTAATTGTGACCATCTGTTTCCTTTGAAATGAGCTCCTGCTAGACACATAATCAAGAATTAATCTGCAATTTGATTTACTTCTAATCCACTTATAGCTAGAGAAATTGAAGCCATGATTGAAGTAATCTTCATAAATGTTTTCTAGTATGCTGTCATCGATATCTTCTAATATACTGGACCTTGACTTTTTGGGTGGAGAGAGTTCATACTCAATGTGTGTTTTATAGTTCATACTCACTTTGACTTGACTGTTCCTTTATAAAAAGCTGAAGCTACTGACAGTGAAGCAATCCAGGTATTATGAATAAACTGCAATACTTAGCAACACACTTCATTTATCTGTGTGGTAAGTTGTCTAAATCCTCTGGGACCAATTTTGTGAACTTTTTGTCATATCCTCAGCTGGCAGATAAGGTAAGTGTGTTGCTAACTGTTGTAGTTTATGCTTGACTGCTCCTGTTGCTCTGGAGATGAAAGTTGCGTACTGCTTGAACAGCCAACTTCAGGTTCAGGTTCCTCCTGTGTCCATCAAAATCTGTGTTATCTATCCAGCATCATGTGATGTATTTCTATGTCCATATCCCCGATGTCAATCCCATATTCAGCAACCCCAGCTTTCACCTAAGTATTTGGAGTACATTCATAGGAGATATTTATTCATGATGTCATTGCAGTTTACACAGTAACCTGCTTGCTAACACTTCAAGAGACAAACACGTACTGCAGCTATGCCATTTATGCAACTGGAGCACTGGTTAGTGGAGCTACAATATGCCACCATCTAATGGTGCTAGCAGATAAGTATGGAATTTTGCATGAAAATGATACGACTGTTACTTTCTATGATCAATTGTTAACTAAGCATGTTTTCATGCAGTTACGATTGTTTGAGGTCAAAGGTTTCCCTTGTTAGTACAGTCTCTAAGGCAGCATGAGATAGAGATGTTCTGCATTTCATTTTATTTAAATTCATAACTGAAAACTTATGCTACCATGCATTAATTATAGCAAATAGTCATACATTTTAAATCAAGTTTATTATGAATTTTTGCAAAATTCTTATCGTTAAACAGCTTTGTAAAATTGAACTACATAAATGAAGTGGTGGTAGTAGTCTTTTGTAGTGATAGTCTTTTTAACAATGCATCAAACTGTAATTTTATTAGCTTTACTTGGAAATTTGCTAGTGCATTTTTATGACTTTTTTTCATGGCATTAAATTCATAATGTAAATTCTGTTACTACGTCTGGTACTCCCCAAGATTTTCATACTTGGACAAATTTAATGATTTTAATTAATTAAAATTGTCAGCATTTGCATATTTCAATTGATTTTGAGATAAAACATGTTTATATATAATCTACCAGCATTGTGAAGTCAGCTGTCCATTTGTTTCTTCTGAAGAGATGGTTGTGGATAACTTTTACCTCCATGTACAGTTACGTGCAGAGGATCTACCCAAAAGTCGGAAGACCCTGCCCTCCTTCTACCCGGGAGTGGTGGAAAACTCTGGGGCTCTTTCCATAGGGCAATACCTTGTTTCCTAAAACGCCCCCTGGGCAGCCAAGGCCTTGCCGGAGGTACCCGATCTCCCACGGGTGTCGGGAACACACTGCCCCCTCGAGTCCAACCCAATTCGAACAACTCCCATTCAGGGAGGGGCTCGAATGTTCGGTCCGAGGTTCCTCTGGTAATGTCAGAGGTACCACGGTGCTAAGGGTCCACAGTGCTCGCATCACAGCAGCTGAAAGGGACGGATTCCCTCCCCTCTGGAACTTCGATGTACAGTGTAATGTCTTTAGTTACTGCAGAAAGGTTTCTAGCATATTTGCTCAATTTAATCAGCATGCAATATAATAAAACAGAAGATTGCTGCATTGTGTTTAGAAATCTGCTGATTGTTTTTTTTTGCAAAAAGTTACACACTTTGCCACAGTATCCAAAATAGATTTAAAGTTGTGAAAGGTTTTCGAACATAATTGTTGTTGATATAAAATACAGCAAATCTGTAATATTGGAGGTAGCCCAATATGACATCTTTTTTTTATTGCAGCATGCAAAATTTTGATGATGTTGATGCTTCATAAGTAGTGACACTGCACAGATTTTCGAGTAATTAGCTCATATTGTTCATTGTAGTTTTCAAGAGCTGCAAAATTATCTGTGCCAGTCATAGTATCTTTGAGGGAATGATGTCCATTATTTCTTCAAAGTGGGTCATAACAGGTGGACACAATACTTCTGAGCATTGTACAAAACATTCTTTGGCAAAGTTGCCCATAATAAAGGGCGATATAAGCTACAATATAATTGAGTTTTCTAAAGAGTTGGGTTCAAGTATTTCTAGAATACAGAAATACAATAATTGACCTTAAGTTTTCTTAGCAGAAAAAATAAATCTAAAGGAAACAAAAAGCCCGCCTCGGTAGCATGGTGGTAGAGTGTCTGCCTCACGTTCAAGAGGTCCCGAGTTCGAATCTCGGTCAGGGTGAGTTACCTGGATAAGGTTTTTTCAGGGGTTTCCCTTATCCTTAAAGACAGATGTCAGGTAACTCTAAGCTCTATGGACCCTGGGCTCATTTGAGCAACATTTCACCCATTCCATTCATCGTCCGATATGACTTAATGTTGGAGGATGTAAACTTACAATCTTTAAAAGGTAGGTTATAACATATCTGGAGAATTTGGCAATTCTGATTTTAATTTAGCACATCATTTGTTTCTTGCTGTGTTAGCAGTATCATTGTAGGTTGGAAACATGTTTAGTTTGGTAATGTTGAACAGTTGAGGATTTTATGCTTGGAATGACATAACAAATTAATCATTGGGCTTTCCCTTCAGTATTGACTACAAAATATAAATCTTCCTATTAAAAATGAAATAGCACTTGTAACAAAGAAGAAGGTAACTCTGCTGTATCCATTGAACACTTCCTCTGCACTGAGGAAAGAGAAGAGAAAGAAAGATGGGTGGATAGACAGTTTCTACTGTGCATGTGGAATCACAGTGGCTGCTAAATGGGAAGGTGGCCATTAAGTTCATCTCTGGTGCACCTTAGCACCAAGTGGTCAAGTTGGAAAGGCTTGGATTAGGCTTTAAAAGAACAATAAGTGCAGTTTGTCTATTTCATGAAATGTAATCTTCCTAATCTTCCTAATTTGAAACACTATCCCTAAAATTAATTGATGACAGATGCAACATCACTTGTCTTCAATATAATAAAAAGAGAGAGAGAGAGAGAGAGAGAGAGAGAGAGAGAGAGAGAGAGAGAGAGAGAGAGATGAGAGGGAGAGGAGAGGGAGAGGGAGAGGGAGAGGGAGAGGGAGAGGGAGAGGGAGAGGGAGAGGGAGAGGGAGAGGGAGAGGGAGAGGAGAGAGGGAGAGGAGAGA